>VWZW01002764.1:1702419-1800413 GCA_013397115.1 Edolisoma coerulescens
TCCGGGCCCGCGGCGGGCGGCAGCGCGGCCCGCGCGATGTCCTGCACCTCGGGCTCCGACAGGAAGGGCGGCAGCTGCTCCCGCCGCAGGAAAGCCCGCAGCGCCTCGGGGCCGCCCGCCACCAGCTCCTCCAGCGCCAGGCGCTGCGCCTCGCTGTACGGCCCGGCCGGCGGCGGCCAGCGCCCCGAGCCCTCCTCCAGGCACTGCGACGCGTTGGCCATGGCCGGAGCGCCCCGGCGCTGCCCCGGCTCTTTATAGCGCTCCGCGGGCTCCTCCGCGCCTCCCGCCCGGCTCCGCTCCTCCCGGCGCTCGCCCACGGCACAGTCAGGGGTGGCACAGCCGGCAGCCCTCCCCACGCCCAGGGAAGCGCCCGCAGAAGCGCCAACCTCTAAGGAGGAAGGATAAGCCCAGCCCTGGTCCTGCTGCCCAGCCCGGATCAAAAGGCTGCTCCTAAGTTTGGAGAGGACAAATGACCCCAGCAGAAAAGCACCAAGCGCCGACGAAGTGACTTAGTCACCCCGATTTAAAATGCCAAATAAACAGAAAACAAAGCTCAGCGATGATCAGGTGAAAACCCCATGGCAAAAAGGAGTTTATTTGTAAACTGTTTCTTGTTCCTGTTAGAGTACCTTAACAGCTGCATGGTATAATGAAGTTAAACAGCACATAGAACAAACAAGGTGATTTTACATACATTCAAGAACTGCAGGACTTGAGCTCTTAAAAATACAACTCGATATTGGCTTTGACAGGGTATCTTGGCTCCCTCCCTGCAGCTTGGTTTGCTGCCAGTGTTCCAGATTCAGGGATCAAGCAATAAAATACCTTATCGTCTTGAACAAGTGCAGACAGAACTTTTTTTCCCCGCCTCCAGCTTCAGTGAAGGAGTAGCTGCTTTGAAATCCAAGTAATAAAAGTAGCTAAGCCTCTTTGTCCATAGAGATTTCAGACAGGAATGCCAAAGTTAGTTGCTCTCAACACTTGCAGCCTTTTTGAGTTATGGATATTTTTATTCATTCATTCAGTATGCAAGCCAACAGCTGAAATGTGCCATCTACTGGACACACGTGCCCCTAAACAAGAAAATACATAACCCAGACTCTGATTTGACTTGGCAGTGGGGTTGGTCACTGAAGTACTGAGATGCAGGTCTAAAGAAAAACAGTACAGGTCAGATCTCAGGGAGAGACTGCACACACCGCTCAGGTAAGAGACCCAGCAAGCACAGACATGCACACAAAACTGCTAATAGTGAGATAAAGGTTTTGCAAAGCAACTAAACCTAAGGGCCATTCAATATTGAAAGTATTTTCAAAAACTAGATTGGCACTTCAGCTCCTCAGACCAAGTTAGTAGTGGATAAAGGATAAACAGAGCAGGAAAGAGAATTTCAGATAAGACAGTTAAAAAGAGAAAAATGTTTATTTAACTCCTACAGTTACCTGTAAATTAACATTACCCAGCATAACCCATAACATTTCGTAGTGCATTTGTTAGTTTACTTTTGAACAGGGGCTTTGTCACGTGCCCTCAGTGATTGTCCCGCCTCGGAGTTCACTGCAAAGAAGGAAGCACACAGACACACACATAGATATATTTATATATCTCTACATACAGACACGAGAGCATGATCAAACTAAAGGGCTAGTTAGCTCAGTCTGTTTCAGAAGGCTTAAGCAATGGAAAAAGAATACAGTTGAAGATAAGAACCTGCAACTGATTCAACTGACCCTTCACAGCTTTAGTGGAAGAGTAATATATGTATCACAGAAGTAAGAATAAAATCAGCTTTATGGCTCTCTGTAAAAGCTGATTCCTCTCATGTCAAAGATAAAAGTAGAAATAAAAGCCAGTATTGGAAAAAAAAAAAGAGAATTCCTTAATGTAAGCTAAATCTCCAAAGCCGCTCTGAGCAAGTTCACTCTGACTCAGATTTTTCCAAGTTTACGTCAATTATAACTAGGGCATTAGCAATCCCAGAAAGCAGTAACAAGTTCAGTTTTGAGGTTAAATACCCAGAATTAAAATGATCTTCACCACTAATGCATACAAGAGGAACCTGTAAGTAGTTACCATATAATTCCTCTTTTTCATCTCTTCCATTGCATAGTGTAAAACAAAGTGCTGGAGAGTGATGTACACACGTGTTAAAGAAGTAAAAGTGCTGGACAGAAGTGGAAGAATCTGTACAAGAAGAAGAAGGTACAAAGTGACAGCAACTTGAGACTGGGCTTTGTGCGTTCTGTGGTCAGGGCAGGAATCATTTATTCAGGGAAAAGAGCGAGGCGTCGCGGAGGCTGCGCAGGCTGGCGCTGATGTCCCGCCTCTGCTTTAGGCTGCACCCGCCAGGGTACTGGGTCATGTAGCTCCCAGGGACACGGCCCCGCCGGGACAGGATACCCACCATGTGGCTCAGCTTCGACCTGATCGTGGAGTAGTGGAATTGCCTCTCTTTATGCAGTTTTTGGAAGTACTGTGCCCTGTGACTGCTGGAATATTCAAAGGACCGGAGAGAAGATACTGAGCCTGCAGAGCTTGCAAGAGAGCATTGGGATGATGATGAAGACAGCGATTGCAGACTAGAACTGGATACAGCCTTGCCAGACAGAAAATACTCTTCTTTTGACAACTTTCTGGGAAAGAGGGGTGTTTCTGTGCCCGCTTCCTTGGTCTGTGTCACTGCAGTCTTCAGCAAAATTGATGTCTGAGTGCCTGTCACTCTGGCCGTGACAGAAGCCTGAGTGCCAGTGTCTGCTGTGGCAGCGCTGGCCTGAGTGGCTGCATTACACGTGGTCACAGCTGCCATCTCTTCCCATGGGCCAGTTTGAGTCGATGCACTTTTCTGTTCCACTGTGGCCACTTGACTGCTGAACGACTCCTCTTCACACAGGCAAGAATGCCCCAGGTTACAAAGCTTTCCTGCAGGAGTATATTGAGTCTGATCTGGTTTTTCCAACATTTTCTTTGGAGTGCTAGACAGTCTGGCAAATTCTGCTCTCAAGTTGCCTTCCACAGTATATTCTTTAGAGGACTCTGTTCTGGTCAGCAGGTGGTCAAACATGCCACTGTTCCTGCAGCTGGACGGTCGCTTTGGGCTGATGGGCAGTGACTGGGCATAAAGAATCCTGAACTGGAGGTCAAAGTGTTCAACCACTTGACCTGACAACACCAGCAAGTTGCTGCTGTTCAGCTTCCCATCGGACCATGTGAAACTGTTGAAAACAAACCAAGACCCACAGTTAATCTCCAGTGCATTTCAACACATATAGCTACAGACAGCAAGACTCAGCTTAAAACGGAAGGTAAGGTAAGGTAAGAAGTCAAAAGACTATTCATTTCTGCAGGAAGAACTCTATTTAGCCATGGCCAAGCCCTCTGCTAACAACAAGTTGTGTAAACCAGTTTTCCAAAGGTGTTTTTCAGATTTGTGTCAGCCCCACTTAGACTCAGCTAGTCCACGTGCCATTGGCACTCACTAATGCCAGGCAAACAGCAAAGTTAATACATCCTTCTTGCAGCAAATCCCCCTTTCTACAGCTTCACTGGGCGCCAGCAGACCCCAATACTTGCCTGTAGGAGCCTGTTGCCACTCTGATGCCATCAATCAACATGAACTTCTCCTTGGCTTTCCCAACAATTTTGGCACCTGACCTCATGTAGTACGTGCTCCCTGTGAGAGTTCGAACTCTCATCATCTGGTTCAGAAAAGAAAGGAAGAAGAAACATCAGATTTAACTTCCAAAAACTTTTGATTAGTAATTCTACTTAAAAGCAGCTACACACACAATGGAAGATAGGAATGAAATGAACTTTCTTATACAGCCTGTATGTGAGTGTTATTAATCACACAGTGCTAAACTTCTGTTAGATTGGGTGAGAACAGTCAGTTCCAATTAATCATTGCCCAGGAAGGCAGGAGTGCTTTTTCCTCTCCAGAGAAACTTGTACTGCAGTGAACATAAGCCTATCCAAGCCAAGCCATAACACAGCCTTGTCAGTTTATATTCACAGCAACGAAGCAAATCACCTGGCTCACATCATCCAAACCCTTTTAAAAGAAAGTATTAGGAAAGAAAGCAGATGATACCAGAGCTATACCACCCTTGAGCTTCCCACGTTTCTGTTTTCCTTAGCAAGCAGTTCCTTGAGCCAAAGAATAAAGCTATTTAAATATTGCAAAATTAAATCCCTGAAAATCATTGCATCCTCAGGACAGGGATCCCAGTGCACACTGCACCCAGCCCATGGGGGTGTGGTTGTAGCTCCTACATATGGGCAGCATAGGGTGGCAGGTGTGTCTTTTCTGCAGGGTTTTTGCTGAGTTTGTGAGCATGTTGGATTAGAGGCTGTACTGAAACCATGCAATATTGAGCCTTGATCTTCAGGAGCTGAGAAATAGGTCAGAAAAACCCCTTTTCTTTTAGCAACAGACAGGTTGCTTTAGCCTTTCAAGGCAGTGTGATGCTTTACGGAAGGGTTTCTTTGATATACATAAACTGTACCACAAAAATAAAAACAAACCACACTGACCCTAATTTAGTACTTACACTTTCCTGCTCAGGACAAACTCCCAAATTGTTGCACATTTCCAAGAAATGGGGTACAAATTCCTGGTCAAGAAGGATGTAGACGGGGACTTGGCGGTGTTTATAGGCATCCTGAAGGTCACTGAAGATCTCAATGTCTGTGAAGGAATCCATCACAAGGGCAATCACCTGCAAGGAAAGTCACAACACTCAAGGGATTTATTTTACACAAGGCCACTGCCTCCCTCAGCCATTTTCTCCTGCTGCTATCATCAGGGCCACATGCACAATTCCTTGTCCTGCTGCACAGGCCCAGGAAGGTTCTAAAAGATTTCTATATTCCCACAACATTCCTGTAAATTCATTGTGCCCCAGCATGCAAAGCATAGGCCTGAATATGTTTTTCCTCATGTCTGCTGCTTTTGCTACTCTCACATCCTCCTTTCCTTCACAACCCCCTGTAATGTGGCCACACTGGCGAAGCCATCACAGCAGAATCAGGACTCCAGAAAAACCATCTCCACATGTTCTCCCAGTGTTTCAAGCAGCTACAGGAGAATTAGCTCGAATGGCCTCCTTGCTGTCACATCTCACAAACCCAGCTGATTTCCAGACTCCTCCTGGTTTCTAGATTCTTACTGAGTTTCTATCCCATACCTTCACAGGAAATCCCTCCACTCGCCCAACAGTTCTTTAAAAAAGGCAAATCCTAAGATGGGAAGATCACATTTATGAACCATCTCTCCAGCTAATTCACAGCCACCTCACACACTGAGGTGGTGCTGGAGTTCTCACCCTTCAAAACCACCTCTAGGTAGGGACATGAAGGCATAATGGATTCAGCTTCATGACTGAATTTTCCACTTGCCTTCTATTAAACCGGCATAAAGAACAACAATTATACAACTGTGGGTACCTGGCACCTGCCCTTATCAGATGGACGCCACTGCAGCACACCCAAGGTGTACAAGCACGCAACGCAGCTGCTCTGTGTGTGGCACGGCCTGTACTCACAGGAAACATTTCCCACAGGAACAGGCTGAGCTCTGCATTCCCACCTCCGTCCTGCTCCCTAAGGGACTGGTTTGGTTTGGCTGAGTTCTGACATATAACCTGCACGAGCACATGGGTATTTCTACATAAAGTTACTTTATGTTGGTGCTTCTTGCGTGTGTCCTATGCTTTTTGCAAGCCAATCACTTGCCTAGGTGTTGAAGAAGATAAAAAAACCAATAAGATGCTTTTGACAAGACCAGACAAGTAAGAAAATCACCCCTGAAAGCAAAACAATTCACGCTAAATCCTTGGGAACACTGACGCCTTCATATGACTGCTCAATTCACAGCATGTTTGAGTTCTAGTCCCAGAATCAGCAGCTGAAAAAGAAATACAGTTTTGCCCGAAGTGTTTAGAGGAAAGAGAGGAAACCCTTTTCTACGCTCATCCATTCAGGATAGCAAGGACAAGATAGCAGCAGTCCCTTGAACTAACTGCATTTGAGTGCGTTGGTTAGGGAAGAAATAATGCAGCACCTGAAGGTTTCCCAGTCTTCACATTAACTTGAGGAACTCAGAAATGATTGAGAACCATCACACAGAATCTGACATTCAGTAAACTTCAGGGTGTCAAAAATGTCCCTCGTGTCCACAAAAACGCTCCCTGGATCAGGCACAGACACAAATGGGGCAGGAGCAGCTTGCCTGGCTCTTGGCTCAGTGTGAGAGAAGGTGTTTGCCAGGATGCTGCAAGGAACAATATTACAAACAAGTACAGCTTTTGGGGGGAACAAATGTTTTTATGGAGTTTACTCGGGTTACCAGACTGGTCTCATATACCTGACAGGGATTGTTTGAGAACAGAGCTTCCTCTGTGACCGTTTCTGGCAAGGAGCCCGTCGTTCCTGTCATCCTCACACACTCCCTGAGCTTCTGCCCTCGGAAGGGAGCAGAGACCAAGCTCGGTTGCTGATTCAGGGTGTGCCGTGTGCGAGCACGTTACGCAAAGAGACAGGGGTTGCTTCATCTGGCCACCCAAAAAGGAAGCTACACATTTAAATTTTAGCTGAGCCAATGGAATGGCTGCTAAGGAGAAGGGAGGTTCCCGGCTGGGGATTGCGGTTGGAGGTCATAAACTCCGGGAATGCAAGGAGTTACAGGGAACAGTTACAAGTTACTACGCCACGTGATTCTCAAGCCATTAAGGTGCATCGGAACAAAAGTGTCCACTCCTGTAGGAGGAAAGTCCTGTCAAAAGCAGGTCTGTACGTCACTTGGGGGCAATTAGTGAGCTAAGGAAGGGAAATACAATCACAGTGTTATATCTGTAGGCAATGTTCTTTTTTATAAAGAGGCCTGTTCTGTGTCACACCCTCTAAGGGACAGTAGGACGTTTCTGCAAGCGCATCTGTCTGGCAGAGCACATCAGTGGGGAACCTTGAACAGGAGACCGTCCACTCCGAGTGGAAGGATCAGCTGGATACAGCGGCTGTGCTGGCCAAGGCAGCAGCGCTGCGGGACGGGGAGCCCTGGGCGCATCACGTCCAGAGCACCCGGCAAAGGGAGAGCCCGCGGATGCAGCACACAGAGCGCCGCTCTTTGTGAATTGTCGAGCTTGTTCTCCTCAATGAGACACTGTCTGCTCGACAAGGCTTTTGAAGCCACTTGGCTTTGCTCGGTGTCCCATAGCTACGCTTATCGATGCCGGTGCCGATTTTTGCTGTGCTCGCAGACCCNAGGAAAGCCCGCAGCGCCTCGGGGCCGCCCGCCACCAGCTCCTCCAGCGCCAGGCGCTGCGCCTCGCTGTACGGCCCGGCCGGCGGCGGCCAGCGCCCCGAGCCCTCCTCCAGGCACTGCGACGCGTTGGCCATGGCCGGAGCGCGGGGCCGAGCCCGCCGGGCGCTTTACGGCGAGTTTGAATCCGAACCGCGCGGCCGCCGCCGGCGCCTTCCCCGCCCCGCGCCGCCGTTGGCTCCGGCAGGGCGGCACCGCCTCCCCGGGCGGGACGGGACGGAGCTCCCGGCTGGGACAGCCCTGCCCCGAGCCCTGCTGGCCTTCAGCGGAGGGGGAAACATCGCGGAGCTTTTGCCCTGAACAGAATCAAGCCCCTCCGAGAAGGACGCTGCCGGAAGGCAGGCACGGCTTCGGCTTTCCGGCTTGTCCCCGGCTCCTGCTCCCGCTGCTTCAGAGAATCACAGAATATTCTGTGGTGGAAGGGATCCCCAAGCCTCATCAAAGTCCAATTCCCGGCCATATAAAGGGCAGCCCCAAGGAGTCCCACCATGTCCCTGAGAGCACTGTCCAAACGCTTCTTGAGCTCTGCATTGGAAACAAAAAGTTACACCCACCCACTGCCTAGATTTCCTCTTCTAGACATCCCCTGGCTGTAGACAGCTGAGAGGCAGAGACATTTAACAGAGTCCCAAGATGTAAACCAATTAAAAAAACCTCAGTGGCATTTTTGTATTATTAAAAGAAATTTAATATAATTTTTAAATTAAAAAATTCAATCTCTCTATTAAAGACACTGAGTCAGGTGCTAATACTGTCAAACATACCCTTTTGGCATGAGTTTTACATAAAGTTTAAGATTTTATGCATTGCTTCAACATGTTAAGAAACCATCTTCATACTTACAGTAGCAATAAAGTCAATTCCATACAATATCAAATATCCTTTTTTTAAAAAAAGTTTTAAATATATTAGACTCTGATTGCCAAAATGCCATTTTATACACAAAGCTGCTAATACAATATACAGTTCTTACATTATTTTTTTTCTTCACATAAAATACATTTCATCAAGTTTTATTTGTACATCGTTTACTACTGATCAATGGAATTACGAGTTATTGCAGAAGGCTTGCCATCATCTCTTACTGTCCTGTACACGCAGCAGTCCTGCCGAGCTGCACCAGGGTTACCCACACTCCTGCAATCTCACACTGCAATCTAAAGGCTGAAGACATAGTGGTGGCAATGCTAAGGCTGCATCTGCACTGTTTAAAAACCCGTATCTCCCCTCCAGCTGCGGGTGGAGATCATTGCATTGGTGTAGCTTTGGGAACAGGTATCTCGAGCAGTCTCCTCTACTACAGCTTCCACGGTTGGAATACAGCAAGATATTCTAGGGTGTAATTGTGCCATGGCAGATGCTGCCCGGAGAGCCCAGTGGTACTTGAATTGTGTGAGGGAACTGAGGAGTCCATTACCAGTTTGGCCAACATGAAAACAGAATAAAGGTGAAGAACAACCAGGGAGAACTGTTCTGTTGCACAACCACAGGCAAAACAAAATGAAAAAAGGAAATGTGTTCTGTAGTAAGAGGTGAGACCTTGCTGCTACAAGCGTGTTCTGGATTCTGCCTGCAGAGAACTGATACACCAAAGTAGTCAACGTGATTTGTTAAAATAGAATGAAGCCCCTGTGCATTTCTGTTCTGTGTATTTAGGAAGAGAGAAGTGGCAATCATGAGAGAAATTGAAAGAGCAAATAATAATGTCGAAATCTGGCATGCTCTGAACTGTTATCCCCTTGCAAAAGTCTCCGAGTTAAAGATCAGCAAGAACTGTATAGTCACCACAAACCTTCCAGAGACGAGTTACCTTTAGCAAGTATAAGGCACAGAAATAACCCAGGCGTAGGGAGAAACCTTCCAGCAGACAGACAACAGTTCATCCATGGCTCACTGGAGAGCAGTGCTATTGCTTTCTCAGGATATTCCCTTTTCCATGGTAACACTGATTTAGTTTCAGCAGGGATGATGTGGGTAATCAGAGCTCCAAGACTGAAGAAAAAAGGACACTAGACAGAAGTTGTAATGCCATTTGGGAGCTTTTAAGGGATTTCAACCCCATGAAATAAGACCCTGCTCAATAAACTCGAGAATTCACTGTCTCCACTGAGTATTGCACTGAGTCATTATTGCTGTTGCCCTGCCATGCTCTTCTTCCCTACCAGGACTTCCTCATCCAGGTGGTTCTTCAGCCACACCTCCAAGATAGCACAGAATCACATCAGCTAGAGTCAGTTCTCCCCAAAATTGGGAGGGTTTTAAGATTCAGGAGCACCAAAGAAGTGAAATTAAGTGGGCTGAAATCGCATCATGCGGAATGTGAAACACAGATCCAGGTGTGATTTCAAACAGATCCCAGCAGTGGTACTTAAGCCCTTATCTAAAATTTCAGTGCTGGGGCTGCCTTGGCTGAGTTCAGTAAAGGAGAGACACTGTTTTGAAAGACACCACACAGGAAAATGTTGTGAGGAGAAGGGTTATTCTTGTGCAGCTCTGCCTGCAATAGACCTGTCAGTACATTCCCATTCTCAAATCTTTGCACAGTCTCTATGAACAACTACAACCTTGGCCCACTGGCAACTGAACTGGGACTCTAATCTGGCCTTGAATCTGTAATTAGATATTTATTGATCTTAAAACCATTCTGTTTATCATAAAAACTTCAAATGTTCATCTAATAAACCAAGATATCCCAGTCACAACATGATTTCTAGTTTCTATGCTTTTTAGCCATATTAAGATCCAATGACACAGCCAAGTGCCCTCTGCTCTGTACCTCAGAGCTTTCCACTGGGATGGGTTTTAAAACACACAGATATCAAAACCCCACTATTGTTCTAACACTGCTAAATTTTACAGTGAAAAGCCTTATTCCTAGAGGTTGGCTGCTACAATGCCCATGTCAGAGAATCTATGTGTTTGTCACTCCCCCAAAAGCCTGTTTTTCTCCACAAAATAGTTCCTCAGAAGCAGGTTAATTATCTACCTTATAGAATCCCTCATCCCAGACCTACAACCAACAGCTCTGCCAGTGCTCCACAGGCAGTGACCAATATATCTCAAATGTCACCACACCTAAGCACGAATCCATTCCAGGCCATTCTTCAGCAGCCTTCCAGCTCACACCCTGGTGCAACTTCAGCCCAAAGCCAGTGGTAGGTAAATACTTGGCAGGGCTGTGAAACATATCCTGGAAGATTTATCCATTACTGACTGTTACCATTAATAACTCTGCTGTCTGAGTAAGAATGGATTGCATTTGATCAGACACCACTAAGCTTCACAGCTAGGATGATGAGCTCCCAGAGTTTTACATATAAACAGGGCAAAATACCAATGGAAGCCAAACAGCTGCTTGTCTAAAATGGACTGGTTTCCTGCAGTTTTAACATATTAACAGCTCTCAGTGAAAGCAAGCCTCAAACTGCTTCACATTATTGCACTCAGTGATCTCCTTTTCATTTCCTTGGAGTTAGGCAGGGTTCAATACACTTGCTAGCACGAAGTTGCTCTGAGAAGGAAAGGGGCCCTACTCCTCCTTTGCTGGGAGGGAAGGCAACATCTGGGCCCAAATTTTGCACCATATACAACCTAGTAGATAGCGGCACCAAAATTTGTTACAGTGAGTTCAGAAATGTCTTTAGGATGGATGTGGAGAGACAAACCTCACCACCACGGGAGAAGAGAGGCACCTGAAAGATCATCTCCCCTGTTCTGTAATAGCCAGGCCACACTCGGTCTTATCCCGGAATAATTTACTCAAGGTAATCAGAAGATCCACTGTTAACCACACACAGTTGCAGTCAAGTCTCACCAGTTACCAAATCAACCTCTTTCTACTACAGAATTACTTTAAAAATCCCTTAACCTTAAGGTCAAGCACAAGAAGTATTTTCTTGTCCCTAGTCCTATAATTACCATATGTATGGAGGGAGCCCAACTTCTCCCAATGCTTCAAACTCTGCCTTTAGCAGAACTAGGGTTTTAAGGGAACTAGATGAACTGCTACCACTTTCTAGTTTGCACTGGTGAGGAAAGAGAATTGTATATCCATACCATTCAAACCAGTAAATTGTCAGCCTGGTAACGACCTCACAGGTCCAAAAGTGTCTCCTGCACAGCATGGCAGTGGTGGTGACACAGCCACCTCTGCTGCCCCGAGGAGCCCAGAGCCCTGTGTGATAATGTATCCAGCCCCAGCAATGGGTGGATTTGGTGGGGGGCAGAGGGTAGCACTTAACAGTCACTGGCAGCCTCAGTCAACTTTTTATAGCCTAGAAAAAAGTTAAGGCTGTGAGGATCCCCACAGAGGGAGAGTACAAGTGAAGGGGAATATTGATGTCTAACAGCCACCAAATAAAAGGAAAATGGGTAGAAGCTGTATTTGCTGTTGCTTGGCTGAAGCACAACTACGTGAGCTGGATTTAATCCACTGATGGCTTACAGAGACCCAAACAGGTTTGTCCTCAGAGTCTGGAATTTAAGCTGCCCAAGAAGACACATATTCATGCAGGCAAACAGTTACGTGTGTGACAGCCCCTCTGTGCAGAGAAGGGTTTAAAGATTTACAGTTACTTCTAAGATACAGCTGAAGTGTGGCCAGCTCCTCAGAGCCGTCCCACACTCTCCTCTCACCTTCCCCAGGTACACAAAGCCTGAACTTGCTGCAAAGCCAGTGCCAAACCCCCAGGTTACACCGTGCCAGGGCCTCCCCGGTGGGCTGTCAGAGCTCACATGAACTGCACCAAGACACGGGCTGGCATTGCAGCTGCTCCACAGCAGAGAGGCTTTGTTAAGTACTGATGGTGTCAGGCAACTCCCACAGACACAGAGGCATTTAAACCTTCCTCTGCCAGCTGCTACCCACTGCTGACAGCTTCAGTAAGGCAGCTGGAAAACAGAACAAAACATCTCCCGTCCTGCTGCAGTGTTCAACTACCACAGCAATGGTTAAAGTTATTTCTCAGCCAAAGACTGCAGGTTAATGCAAGTGTCGTCAAGTCTACGGGATTAGAAATGCTTTCATGGTGTTCCTAGGTTAGTGTTGGCAAGCCTTTCCTTCCCATCTCTCCTGAGCCCTGTGGTTCTGGAAATCCAGAAAAAATCAGAACGCAAAGCATACTGCCCCTAGTATCTGTGTTGAGCTTACAGAGTAAACAAACAGAATCAATAGGAAAGTGAGATCAACAAAAGTCTTTCCAGTTTTAACAAATTAAGAGTCTAAATAGTACAAATAAGTTTTTTAAATTACTTATTCCAATATAGACCTTTGTCAGTATTTTATTGCAGTAAAATTCTATTGCCAGGGCCCCTTTATTGCAACATCAGTTTTAAAGCCTATTGAGTGAAGCCTATTCCAGGAAAAGTTCTGCTTCAAATCTGATGGCAGTCTGCAGTGACGAGCTGACAGGAGCAGAACAGGACACAGTTTGTGATGGTGAGCTGTCACTGCAAGGAGGTAACACCTTGCAAACTTCCTAAGTGCAGCATCTGTGCTTGCTTGTTGCTCAGGCCTAGGAAGTGCTGGATCCAGCTGTGTGGGAAACAGCTCTGTCCACTCTTGCCAACCTCATGTGGAGGCTGACCTCCCCTCCAGGACTTGTGCATTGCCCAAGAGTGAAAACACAGGTCTGAAGTGTCACCTTCCAGCTGCTCGGTGACTTACAGCAAGAGGCTCAGACACAAAGATTTGAATTCAGATCCTTTCTTTGTTCCAAGGCATCTCAGGACTTCCCAAGGATGGGGAGGCAGAACACCATACCTTCTTCCCCAGGGAGCAAGACCAAGGAGACTCTTTTGACATCGCACTGATGTGCATCCCTTCCTCTCCTAAGAGCCTTGCTCCACCTGCATTACTCATCCAGCTGCAATGGAAGTAATTGGCAGGGTAAAGTACAATTCGAGATGAACGAGGCAGCCACAGTCAGGATGTCCATAACCAAATTCTCCCTTTGGAATGCAAACAACCTGGCCACCGTGATAGATCCAACCAGCCCACCCACGTCTCGTTTCCTCTGGGGTGAGACACAGACCAGACTAGGAAATCCTGCAGCACCCATGCACCTTCTCTTCCATTTCCTCCATGGGAGCTTTGAATTTCAAGAGGGGTGGATCACCACTGGACACTGTGTAATACACTGAGGTCCCATTGGAGCTGTAGGGAGAAGTCCTGGATTCGATTAAGTGCGACTTGGCCTCGCCCACGTTCTCGGCAGCTCCTGCCATGCCGGTGCTGAAGTGGGTGCTGAGGAAGGGGTGCTGGAGGAGTTTGGCTGCAGCTCGCTGCCGCTTCAGTTCCGAGAGCGTTTGGTGGTTGTGCTCCTTGTAGGCGCCCCAGAACTGCGGGGCCTCGGGCAGCCCGGGGTTGCCGTAGGGCAGCACGTGGCCGGGGTTACTGTCGGGGTCAGCGTGCATGCTCCAAATGTCCCCGTTGGAAAAGGTGTACTGGTAAGGGCTGGCAGATGCCATCAGTCCGTTCTGGAGCGGGATCTCGGTGTCACACTGGGTGCTTTTGTTCGCTAGCTCCGGGAGGAGGGAGGAGTTCTCCAGCACTGAATTCTGTAAGGAGAAGACATGAAAGAGGAGTTTCCCCCATTCCCCACAGCAGAGTTCATCCCTGTGACAACCTCCTGAGTCTGCTCACACTCAGCCTTTCCACCAGACTGGTGCTGCAGCACAAACACTGAATTCTCCACTAACAGGACCCTACAATGCTGCGTGCCCCAGCCAGGAGCTGGTTCCCAACCAGGACATGGAACCTTAACTCAGAAGGCCTCACACACACACAAAAATATTAATATGCTTATCTGTATAATATGACAATAAATTAATTAAAAACAAGTAACTGCAAAGCAAGTTTACGATTCTTTTGTGCTTACCAGTTCGTGAGCTTTAGAATGAGAGGCACAGGCTATTTTTTTGGAGCATCCTGGTTTCCTTTTATCTCAAAACTATGTATGCAGCTGTAAATCCAAAACAGGCTTTCCAATTGAGTAGGACAGCTTATGCCAAATGAGAATTTGGTCTTTTGCTTACATCTGATGGATGAGGTCTACAAAGTTTTCAGCCACCTTCCACCCACTGCTACTGAACCCGCACCACCAGCCCTCTTCAGGGACTCCCATGAAAGAGAAGAGATTCCTTACAGGGTCTGTATTCTCCTGGTCAGACCGAGTCTCCCCAATTTCTCCAATGAGACCCGAGTTTCTTCCTTCTTCTGATGCCCCCAGTTGCTGCCAGACCATGGCCTCCTTCTCACACTCCTTCCTGTAAAGGTTTGTCCGGTCCGAAAGGCTGGCCCTCCTCACCACCTTCCTGTGGGACAGGGACAAGGGGCATCAAAGCTGTGAGCAGGACATGACATTTCCTCTGAGCCTGGAGCTCTTCTCACTCCCTCCTCCTCCTCACACTTCACAGCCTCTCCCTCTGGAATGGAACGTGGATTCAGCTTCCCAGCACCCACGCAAAGCGAAGGCACTGGCGTGGATACTGAAGGTGGGAGGAATTTTAAGGAGTTCTAAACTGGCACTGCAAATCTGTGTTAGAGCTCATATGGGTCACCTTATGGACCTATTCTGCAACCAGTGGAGTAAATGTAGAGGGAAATGGCCCATGGGCTGTTCAGGGAGCTTTGTGGTGTGCAGGACTGCTTTGGTGTCAAGTAAACATCTTATGAAGACCTCTGCAAACTGTGTCTGGGCACTGCGTCTTGGCCACGTGACATGCTACTGAAAAGCTCAAGTTAATCCACTTGAAGCACTGATTTTCCAACACCAGTTTCAGTGATTTAACAGGGTAAATTCTCATCATTTGGTCCTGTGCTCAGGGTGGTTCTTAAACCACACCAGCACAAAACCATTTTCCCCCAAGAAATAGCACCTCTCCCCAGTGAAAAAGCCACTCTTCAAAGGAGCTCTGCTTTCAGCAACCAAAGGGAGCTCCTGCCTTTCCCGAGTTCACTCAGAAAGGACAGGTGGGTTGTTCTCACTGGCCTCAGGGTGCTCTGCAACCACACCAGGGTGGCCAGGCCAGTGCCCTGGGTGACCTGCAGGGAACAGCACAACTCACCCTCGGCTGCCGGTGCTGGAGGTCCTGCGGCTCAGGGAGGATTTGTGCCTCATCTGGGACTTCATGATCACATCGTGTTTGTGTTTCAGCTCCAGAAGCAGTACTTTGAATTCCTCCTCTTCACACAGATCTATGGCACACACACAGACCAAGCCCCTCTATCAGACAGTTCTCATTAACACCTTGTTACTAATTGTGCTTTCCCAGTTACACACCCAGGTCTTAGGGCTGCACACAACAGCAGGGAGGCTCCCAAGCACAAGGGACAACATAGGAAACACACAGGAGGAAGACTTGGTGCTTGGGAAATGCCTTCCTCCTTTTTATGAGCAGGAAGAAGCATTTTCAGTAGTAAAGTAGGTGCTTCAAAACTTCAGTCCCAGTTAAGGTAACTTCAACTTTGATTCTAAAGACACCTAAAAATTTATGTTAATGCTTCTGAAAGCACCACGTGAGGACTCCAGCCATTTCTTGCCATTTCTTTCGTTAAGCTTCGTAAACTCACCAATTGGCATCTCATCCAAAGATGTCCTGGCACTCAAACTAGCCCCATGAGAAACCAGCAATTCAGCCATCTGCATCTAAAGAAAGGAAAGAAAGCCAGGTTGACAGAGATATTTTAGGCAATTCAGGCTTTCCTCCCCAAAGCTGAAAGGTTGGGATAAGATGAGAAGCAATGGCACGCAGGTTCAACTCGCCTCACATAGCTCTGGTACGTGTGGGATGTCAGACACTGTTCCCATCCACCTGCACAGAGATGCTCTGCCTGAACTTTCTCAGCAACCACTTCTTTTTGGAGCCCAAGATGCTGTCCAGAGAGCCTAACCCAGCACAGATTTATTCCATTTGCAGAGTGCTCCACAGTTTGTCCAGCCAGAAGGAAATGCCACCCTCACACATGACACGTGCAGCGAAATCCTTACCTGTCCCCAGAAAGCAGCAGCATGAAGAGGTTCCCAGCCATCCCAGTCCTTAACATCCAGGCTTGCCCCCTGGTCCAGAAGCACTTCAGCTGCATGCAGATAACCATTGGCTGCAGCTATATGCAGCTAGGAGATAAGGAACAGAGCATGAGCCACCTGCAAGGACCATGAATGGTTTTATACACCGAGTTTCAGCAGATTTTCTCCGATAATGTTAGAGCCTAGAGCTGGACAGGCAGCACATTTCACATTGGGCAGATGGCCCCAGGTCAAAAGCAGGTCATTCCTGTTACTAAAGCTCAGTACTGCCTGCATGTAATTCTGTTTGGAGAGGAAATTGCTTAACAGTTCTTAGAGTAACTTAGATATATGGATGAGAAAAATAATGTATTCACATTTTAAATCAAGGGCTTTTAAGTGCTTCCCAATCTGTAGGGAAAGAGCACCATCAAAACACGAGCCTGCAATGCAGAACATCGTCCACTGTAAGCTCTGCATTCCTCATGCCAGAAGAACATCTCCTCTTCCCCACTAAAGTGCTGTGGATGTGATTTTTTTGAATCAAATTTACAGCCTGCTTTAGTCAGGACTCTCTCCATGCAATTGCACTTCCAATCACACTGTAATTATTTTCACCATTTGAAAGTCGAAAACATTTTAAACCTTGGCTACTTTAGGTTAAGGGAATATGATTTTTCAGCTATTGGCTTCCAACCACAGATACCACTTTAAAGACATCAATAATGGTGTCTTTTAGTCCCCCAACTTCATGTCTCTGAAGATTTTCATAACTGCAGTCTGCTGTTGCATCTCTGAGCAAAACATTGACCCATGCACTGCTCTGAAGGGATTAACTCCACTCAGAGCTCCTCCTACTTCAATTGTGCTAAAGGGGAGAATCAAAGCTTCTTTTAAAAAAAATTTCATGGGGATTCCACCACATGAAATTAAAACTTCATCTGGAAATAAACTCTGATGCTTTCTGGCAACTCAATTAATTTCTACATAAATTTTATGCCACCTTCTAGAGGCCACATGAATTAATAAGGAATCACTTGGGGGTGACACAAAACGGGGAGCCAAGAGGTCTGTTTAAATTCATGTATATAATCCTTGTTAAAGGGGAAAATGTGTTAAAAAAATGAGCTGCAATAACAACTTCAGTCATCCAAGCTTACCTTTGAGGGAGCCTGCCCTCCCCTTACACTTCTGGTATATGCTGAAGGTGACATTTAGATTAAGAAACTGGAATGCACTGCCATGGCCTGGCCCTCAAACACATGAACCAAGTGCCTGTGTATCAGTTATGTCTGGACCCAAGCATTAAATGACCAAGGCTGTATGAAATTCCCAGCACATATGAGCTCATTCCAGAACTTTCCCTAAGCTGGGACTGCTGGAAGACACAATTTAGGAGACACATTTGCAGGAGAAAAAGAACTAGGATTGTTCAGCCTTCTCAGTCCCTGTCCAGACAAATCAGATGCCAGCCTGCTTTGTGCTGTGCACTTGTCCTGGGTGCCCTCCTCTGCCCAGGGGCAGGTGCCACCCTGTGTGAACAAACACAGCAGCCACTGACTCCATGTGAGCCAGATCCCACACAAAGCAGAAAGGAGGCAGAAAGTCTCCAGGGTGCCCAGCATCCTGACCCAGCTCCCGTGAAAGCCAGAGGGCTCTCACATCTCCCCCACAGGAGTCCAATCAGCCCGCAGGGCTAGCGAGAAGCAAGAGGCTACGGGAGGTCCCCCCGGCCCAGTTCCCTGCAGGTCAGCAGATGTGTTATGCTCTGTGGGATTTCTCCTCTCGGTGACCTGCACATGTTGATTTTGTATAACTCCTGCTCCAGGGCAGGTTTCATAACCTCTGGGCTGAAGGAAAGCAAAACTGAAGCCGCTGCAGTTTCACTCACCAGCGTAGCACCTTGGGCATCAGTCCTGTTCAGGTCTTGTCCAGTCGCAAGAATGTCATGAATGTCACAGATCATGACCTGCTCCGGAGCAGCCCGCATCTCATTGATCCTTTCCTGGGTAATCCCTGTTCAAATTCCAGTTAGAAAGAGGAGGACTGGAAAGGGTTGTTGCCTCCACTGGCTGAGTAAAATCAGACCTATGATCCTGGCTAATATGACCCCACATCCTTTGCAGAGGGTACTGTCAGCCATCCTTCACCCTCAAGATCTTTAGGAATCAGAATAACTAGACAGAGTCAGGTCCCAAGAAATTATGCCAGGAGCAGCTTTAGACTTTTCTCCAGAGGCAAATCAAGAGCTGAGGAACAGGGTAATTTTTAGTACCACATCGACCCATTTCTGTATTTTACATAAACTCAATCTCCTTACCTTGATAGGCCATGCAAGTCTCAATGACATCCAGGGTTGGCTCATCTTCACAGAGGTCATAGGGCATGTTGCCATCTGCATTTACTGCCAGCAGGTCTGCTCCACTGCAAGGGGAAAACTGAGTTACATGAGGAAGGACCTCAGATGTCCTAGAGCAGACAGTGCCAAACACTGGGATAAATGCTTAGGAAAAACTAACTGGGGTTTAATAGTTGCCCAAATACCATCAAGGTAGGTATGAGATAAGAACGGCTTGAAGCAAAGCTGTGGAGCTATGCATGGGGAAGATAAATTCCAGAACTGGATGGAAGGCAGCACACTACACCTCCTTCCTGAGTCAGTAATGCCCTGTGTTCCACATCCGCTCCATTTTTATAACCCTCATCCAAAAATTTCCTAACCCAAGTGGGAACATCCTCCAAGGGATGCTTGACTGCATCCTCTCCTCTCCTTCATTATACAGTCAAAGAAGGGCTGAATTTTCAATGCTCATCTCCCAGATGACAGCACCACAGGGAGAAGTCTCCCTCCCCGAGGAAGAAGCAGCAGGTTAACACTCCCAAAGCACCAGAACTCTGGAAAAGGGAGGAGAGGGCTCCACGCACAGGCACAACTATCTGTTCCAGGCAGGATCCACCACAGGCGCTCATGAAACAGCTCAAAACACACCTGGTTTCCTCCTCCTTGCTGGCAAGTCTAGAAAGACTTGAGCTTTAGGGCCTCGGTCAAGCACCCTGTGTCACCACTGGGGATCAAACACTGCAGGAAGTTTACTGATCGCTAATTAAGACCCAGTGAGACAGGTCACAAAGTTCACCCAGGTGTCTGAGTTACACAAACACACTGTTGCCCTCCTACACCAGTGTCTGCCTGACTGGGGCTGCAAGGTCTGAAGTGTTTAGGAGCTTGAGGGTGGATCCTGCTGGCTGCTCCTGTTTCTACCCACCCAGCGACCAGGGTTCCACAGGCACACACAGACACCAGAATACAGGCAAAAAGGGACAATTTTTGGCCCAGTCTCCAGGAGCTTTACGAAACTCAGCCTAGTCATCGAGGGTTTTATTGCCTCCTCAGCCTTTCTGCTCTTCCTCCTTCACCCCCTTCTCCCCCAAGCAGGAAGGACCCCCATGATCAGCCTGAAAGCAGGGAATAATCACCACTGCTGCCATCTCCCAAGGCACTAAGCAGTCTCAGTTTCCATCCACAGAAGCTGTGGGTAGAATCAGACCCACAGAAAGGACGGGCACAAAAAGCCACCTACTGCTGGATGAGGATCTTCACCAGGTTGATATGACCACACGTGGCTGCTGCATGCAGTGGAGTCCACAGCTCGTTGTCCTTGGCGTTGACGTTGGCCCCGTGGTTGAGGAGAAGCTTGACTATGTCCTCATAGTTGTCTATGCAGCACTGGTGAGGAAGAAATGCAGACAGATTGGGTTTTTTTTAAACTTTGGGAAGGTGGGGGGTCACAGCTGCTCAGCTGTAAAATAATAAAGGGCACCTGGACACGGAGACCTACTTTACCCCGCACTGCTTGGCAAGGAGCATCTCCAGCAGAGTTAAACACCAAATTGAGCACCAGCAGGTCAAAAAGGCAGAACACCTACACTGGACAGAACAAAGGTCACTGGTGTTTTACAGGGCCTTCTGGTGTGGGGGCAGAACCAGCAGGGAATGACAGCAAACACGCTCACAGCTTCTGTTCCACTGGGTCTTCCATATTCAAGAGCAAACATAGCAGAAATTCAATGTAACCAGTGTAACCACATACCAAGGGATGAGCTGACAAGCTGACATTCCCTTTTCTTAGGGAAAATCCCACACGCTGGCATGTGATGAGCAAGAGTCTTCTCAGGAGCTCACGCTACCTACCACAGTTATCTGGAGAGGCACAAACTGGATTCCCAGAGTTATGAGGTGCTTTGCAGGGCACCTTTCACTTCCAGAAAAATAACAGCTTCCTTCCTGCATTTAGAGTGTAGCCCAGCAGGCCAGAAGGGCCTCAACCTCACCTCTTTCCTTTGGTGAAGGTGGAATTTGCTCTTTGATCCACCTCTTGTTCACCTCTAGACCTGAAGGTGTGCGTGATAAAGACATTAAAATAAGATTCATTCTTGTGCAAGAAGCCTGTTCGTGGTCTGTGCACGGCTGCAGACCCACTCAGCTCAGCACACAGTATGGGCTGTGAATAGGGCTGAACTCCAACACACAACAAGCATTTTAGCAGCTGAGTGACAAGGACCCTTCAGGTATTTCTATTTTGTTCACTGTTTGGACATGGAAGTGAGGTTAAAGTCACACCTGTCACACAGCCAAGTTATCACAGAAGTGGAAGGAATTCACACTCACTGGAAGGAATGCTGATGTGCCCACTGAGGGGATTCTCTGTGCTCAGGGATACACACTTAATTCCAGTGGATACAAAGCTCCAAATGCACTTTTAGCATCTCTCAGTGGGCAAGGTGGATTCTCCAGGCTTCAGAGCCTGGCTGGGAAATCAAGGAGGCTGCCAGTGTTTCTCTGAGAGCAGAATAACATCTCTTTGGAGAGGTGATGGTGCTCAGGACCTTTTGTTCTTCCAGGAGCCAGTTTGCATTTTGAAACAAACATTCATCCAGCTTTGAAGCGAGCAGGCGACTGGCAAAAGAATCCAAAATCCCAAGTCAATGGGAGCATTTACAGCAGGGAGCAACGGCCAGAAAACCCTGAGTGCTCGTGTGACAACCACGGCACTGTTGTTTGAGGCAGTGGAGGCGGCAGCTGGCAGGCACGGCCAGTCCCACGTGCCTGAGGAGGAATAGAAAAACCCTTACGGGAACAGCACAGAGGCTCCAGGGAAGGCCACAGACCTGCACACCACTACAGCAAGTCTGTATTTCACTGGAGATCAGCTGCTGCCACCTCATACAGACTTTGGAAGCCCCTGAGCCTACGATGAGCAGCAGCGAATTCTTCAAGCATCATTTATTTAAACCACTTTTAAAACTCGTGGATTGCCAAGGACTCTAAATTTGAGTTAATCTGCTATAAGAGTTTAGAGCCCAGTCCTACAAAAATTAAAAGGTGGGAAAAGTGCTGTTCACATGTGAAGTCCAGCCCTGACTCCTGAGCTCTCATTGTCACTGAATAAAGACTGGGATACAGCGAGGAAAGGGTTTGATCTCAGTTTGCTCCCCAAGAAACCGGAACGCCAGCACCACACGGTGACATTTCACTGCTTTAACTGAGCAAAAAAAAAAGAAATATAAGAGGTGTCCCTGTTGAACCTGGACAGGTGGGCTCAGCAGGCAGCAGGAAGACACAGGAGCGGTGAGCTCCTCCCACGCCTCACCTGATGCAGCGCAGTTAATCCATCCTCATTGCACAGGTCGGGGCTGATGTTGCTCTTCAGCAAGTAACACACTGCAAGGCAAGGACAGAGGAGAGTCAGAGCAGCCACCCTGCCACATCTCTTGCTCTCAGCCAGCGCTGGACAGCTCAAGGCAGGGAAATTCACACCATCAGTGTGGGCAGAGCTGCAGGAGCCACAAGCTCAGCACTGGCTCCCAGCAGTGGGAGAAGAGCCTTGCTGGGTTTATCCAGCAGAGAGCACCAGCACACAATTCTCCCCCAGCTTCCTTCCAAAGGACATTGTTAACACAGTTAAAATTTTCACTCAGTTGTGCTGAACAGTCTCCATTTTTACCGTGTGCTTCACAATGCCTGAGTGCAACCTCTGCACTCTGCGGCCCAGGAGAGCTCAAAGGGGATTTTGGGATCCCGAGTTACAACCATGAGAGAGATCCCTCCCACCATGAGAAGGCTGAGGTCTTGCCTCAAGAAGTAATCTATCCATGATGAGAAACCAAATACATTCAGGGCCCTGCCACATCTAAATACACCGGGGTGGCTTTGGACACTTCACTTGAGCTGCTGGGTGTTTGGAGAAAGCTTCCCATGGGCTTTAGTTTTTAATCACTGCTTTGGGGGGAAAAGGGTAAAGATTTATTCCATTAAAATGCAAATTTCTGAAACACATGAAAAGTCATTAGGCCCTAGGTGAAAAAAACAAAGTTTGCTCTGAGGTACAGATCTTGCACAGGGCAATAGCAACAAGGTTGGCAGAGGGCATAAATTAATAGCGACACCAGAAACCCTTCAAATTCAACACTGCTGACAGATCTTGATGATCCATACCCTTCTTCTGTTGTTTACTTGCTCATTGCCTGCTTTTTCTCCAGAGATTTCACCTACCTAATGCTTTTCCTACCTCAAATGTCACTGACAGCACAAGCACAAGCCAGAAGTTCATAATCATCTCCCCAGGGCCAGAGCAGCAACAGATATTCACGTCACATCTGATTTGATGGCAGGGATGCAAGCACGGAGTGAAACCAGAGCTGCACAATAAGGAGCACTGACAGAGCCAAAAGGGCAATAACCCTGCTCAGAGCTGGCAATCAAAAACACTGCAAGGCTGCTCACCCCATCCTGCAGCCTCTGATCCCTGTCCTGCTGTCAGAGGGAGCTCTTTCCCCAGCACATCCACAGGGAAAACCATCTGCAGGGCTGTCCCTGGGGACAGAGCACTTTTGGCATGCAAAGCAGAACATGGAAAACACACCCACCATGACATCAGTGATGATTTATGAGGCTTTGTTTAAAAGATCTGGAAAACGCACTTGCAGGAAAGGCAAATCGAAAGCAAAGTGAAATTTTGACTGGAAGCCACTGCTCTGACATTATCACAAAGGAAGGCAAAGCCAGACACAAGTGAAATAAAACACACCACAGAGTTGTTTCACCCAACTCAAAATGAATGCTTGGATTTACTTTTGCTGGAAATAATTTCAAGGCATTGACACCTGCTCAGTGAAACTGCTGCAAAAAAAGAATACAGCAAAGACCAAACTCATCCAGCACCACAGCAAACCCAAAGCCTCTGGTTTTTTTCCAGCTCAAAGGCCAGTGCAGGAAGCCCACGCCTACACTGGACTCACACCCCCAACACTTGCATGCTTAACAATAATAAGAGCACTGAACCTCAGCCAGTATATCCAATTTAATGACTCTGCTTCTACTGTTTCTGGCCAGCCCTGAGCTCTTGCTCTCCTAATCCAAGCTGAGCGATAGACGAGTCATTCACCAGTGGGTCTGCTTGTCTCTTATTTACGTTGGATGCTCTGCCATTAGGGTTTTAATTCAATCTCAGTCAGTTAAGTGCCATTGTGTACTAATGACACACAGCTCCATAATCATGTTTTGCCTGATTATGGAGATTTGGACAAGTAGATGCTGGCAAATTAACCTTGTAAGAGCTGTCTCTCCATGGGAAGAAGCGGCAGCATAAATCCCAGCTTGTTACAGGGTTTTGTGTCGAAGGCACTGTGATCATGACTTGACAGAGCTTGTGAGAGGCCCTGAAGGGTTAAGATTCAGAGAAGTTTTAATCTTACCCTAAAGAAGCTTTGAATCCTTCACTAACCCCTGCAGCAGCCCTCGTGTCCCCAGCGCACCTCCCCTTGGCTCCCTTCTGCCCTCAGGACAGGCTCTCCTTATTTCCCAGTGTCTCCCAACACACTGAAGACTGACAGCAACAAGACACCAGAAAAGGGCACAGAAAAGTCACATAATGAAGCTAGGTATGGATGTGGTACCACTGAGTCCAGGCAAACAAGGCATGAAGAAGAGATCAGACTCCTTTCTGACCAGTCCTAAGCTGAAATTTGCATTTCAGGGCTTGGCAGGGGAGCACAGGGTCAGGCAGCAACGAGCCCTCATTCCCATCCACCAGCCCAAGTTCAGAGCAGAGCACAGCCCCATTCCTGCCCACCAGCCGGGCATGGGGTGGCAAAGAGCAGCTTCATCACCCCCCGCTCCCTGTGAGCTGCAGAGGCACATGGAGGGAGGACAGGGATGCCTCCCCCATGCCCACTACCCAGGAACAGCCCTACAAGTCCTCCTTTCTGATAAACTTCATGGGAAATGTGCATTTGTGGGTTGCCCAGTGCCTTAAGAATAGGAAAGGGGGCCAGAACTGTGATGTTCTGCAGTGCTGGAAGCTGCACCCTCAGCTGTGGCAGTGCCCCCGACCTGCTCTGCTGCTTCACACGCAACGTAAGGGACGGGGACCTGAGCGTGCAAAATGCTTCTCTCTCCAAGCCCTGCCGGTGTCACACGCTTCTCTGCAGAGCCCAACACCTTCTCCCGCACCTCCAGGCACGACTGATGCTGTACAGGTAGGAAGCAAACACTTCAGTTCCCGAGGACACAGATTAATCACCCAGCGCCAGCTGATCGCCTTCTGTCAGCTCAAGCCTCGCTCGTGGAAGGCCAATCCCCCCCGTGCCCATGGAACAGCACAGCAATGAGCCCCCTGCGAGCCCGAGCCGGACCGAAGGGGCTCTTTGGGGTCACAGCAGCGTGTTCAGCAGCATCAGCCCCCACTCTAACACCGCGATCAACTTCTTAGAGAGCTCAGTGCCAGAAACGCCGAGCTCTGTCGAACGTGTGCGCTGCACGTAGGCGGAGGCAGGTGGGGAGCAGGGGCTGGGTGCCTGCAGATCCTTTATTACGAGTCGAGCACAAGTTGTGGGAAGCAGTTCCCAACGCATAGCAAATGAAGGAATGAAAATGATCACAATAATGAGCCGGGTGAACAAATTGTTGTGAATAATTCATTGCAAATTATATTAACTGAGCAATCACTCAAATGTATTTTCCATTATTCTCCTTGCTCTGCCGATAATTGAACCTCTCACACACCAAGATGGTGTACATTAATCTTCAATTTATATTTTATCATTCACATCTGTGCTGTGTTAAATGGAAAAAGCTCCCACAACAGCTGTGAAAATACAGCCTTGGTTTTAAGCCGCCCTCCATCAGATGTCCCGGGGCAGCCTTAGAAAAATTCTCCTCCCCAAACAAAGCAAACCACTTCTCAGGAGCTCCCTCTCCTCCCAGCCTCACTTATTCTCCCCAAAAACTAAAAAGCAGGGGAAAGGCAAAGAAAACACTGCAAAGGTCCTAAGGAAAACTCAACACAGGGAAATCGACCCCCACCTGAAGAGATATTACAGCGCTATCATTTTTTATTGGTGTTACTTCCCACTGAGTTTACACTAGAAGCAGCTTTTCCAGAAAAGTTCCTAAACCAGATGAAGGAAAAAAAAAAGCCTTTGTTAGTGCAGTTTCCCCTAAGTCAATAAGCTCCACCATAAAATCCTGGATACGATTACACTCCCATCTATACCAGGCACTTGCATACCTCAAGCATTAATAACTCGTAAGAGAAAAAGCCAACTGGAGCTGATATGGATACCACGGAGGGATAAAAAAAACCCCAACAGACACCTTCCTGACAGGAGGTCCTGATTCCTCCCAAAAATACATAGTGGCAAACGGTCTCTGCTGGCAAGCAGCCTTACCTGTGTCCTCCAAGTTTACATACACAGGCCATTACTTTTTAAAAATCCAGGTTCATCTCAATCTTTTGCACTCAACAATTTCTTTTTGAAGTCTTTCAAACCCTTCTAGTTCACCTTCTGGTGAACCAGGCACTTTCAGGCCACCTTCAAAAGGTGGGGTCTCTATGGCAGTAGAATAATTTCTGTATGTTCACACATGATTTCACGGCATAAAATGAACTTGGGTTAATAAAACGTTTTTACACATTGCTCCAAGTCCCTTTCACCCAAATGTAGCTTTAGTCAGAGACCCAGTGTAGCAGAAGCAGCTTCTTCCAGCATTATTTGTAGTGACATACACGCAGGGGTGCTGGCAAACGTCTGGAAAGGCTGATCCCAGCCTGCCAGCCATGGGACTGTGGACGGGCTCAGCTACTTCAAAGCTGCATGTTTACTGCTGTGCTTTTGCAGGGATATTTATTGCACAGGAGAAACAATGCCAGGAAAACAGCACTGAAACCGTGAGTGCTCTGCCAGCTTCCTAGCCCAGCATACAACGATATTCACATTTTACAGAGTATCTAAACTCTGAGCAATAACAGGACGAACTCACTCAGCCTTATCCTCCACTCCCTGCAATGTACAACTGATAGGCCATGCTGGTCCATTGATAAACTCCACAGCTCCCTAAAGCTTTGTGAAAGACAGAAAAACCCCACAGAAAGCGAAATGCCGCACTCAGACAGCTTCAAACGCGTAGTACACCTAAAAATAAATATGGCCCAGTTTGCCTGCTGAGCCAGCGCCAGAGACATCCCATCCTGATTGATCACTGAGCTTTCTCGGGAAGGTTCAAAGCCTGTTAAACACTTCCCACCCAGTTTATAGCTGGGCACACACACTGCTTCTAACACATCCACAAAATCTGGGAAGTCTGGAGAGAGGCCAGCAGAGCCCCATCTGCTCCGTGCCACATTCACACGGGCAGGGAGGGACATGGCCCGTGGCTGCACTCGGTCCCGGTGCTGCTTCTCTCAAGGAAAATCTATTTCTGACTTTGATGCTTCCTACTTAAGAGGGCACAGCCCTGCTCAGCCCCGAGGAGCCTGTTTTTCACAGCAGGCTCCTCCTGCAGGGTTGGGGGCCGGGCTCGTACAAGTTCTATTCTGGCAGCAAGTCATACATTTATTTAATGCATAGGGTCCGATTCTTTCTGCCCCTCTTTGTGCATATTTCAATCCATTTCTCTTTGACTCTTATCCATCACTGCAGCACCAGAGCAACAAGAGGAATGCTACAAAGGGTCAGCCCCCTACAGCTACTTCTCCGATGGATGGGCCACAGCCTGGCCCCCACACCCTTCTGCATCCCACATTTTTCTTGTTCTGCGTGCAGGACTTCGAGCTCTGATAATCCACTTAGTGCTAGTGATGATAAAGCATCTTTCCTTACTGGCTGCCATCCACCTGGGATTACTGGGATAAGGAAGTGTGCAAGTTACCCATCTGCAGCCACAGTGCTCAAAGGGCGCAGCAGAAACAAAGCCAAATTAATTTCAATGGGGAAAATAAAAATTAGAGGATGCTGCCATCTGACATGCCTTTCTAAGGATGTAGTGTCATGTTCAAAAGTATCCTGATCCTCTTCTCCTGTCAGACTAACAGTGAAATTGGTCCACACTGGAAATGTTAAATACATAAAGCAAAATTAAAGTCAAAGATTACTTCCCTGGTTTCCCATTTGTCATCTGGTATTGGAGGAATAAATAAATCATTTCGGGATGGTTTTTAAACAGATGATGGGATTTGAAAGGGATGAGTGTTTTATATAACCTTTGGGCTCAGCTGCCTTCAGCAGGATTGCTGTGGGCAGGGAGCCAGGAAAGCAGATTCCCCAATATCACTGTGACAGAAACACCTGGGCTGCCAGAGAGCCTCTTCTCTCTTTACGAGGCAGTTCGGAGCAGTTATTTGAATGGTCCTGATTTAAAGAGTACTAAAAAAAATATATTAACTCAGCCTTTGGGAGGCACGGACCAAGCAACCCAAGGCCAAATTTCCCCAGGATGACTCAAGAGCTTGGCAACCAGCAGAGCAGTGCTGGCTTTTAGGGTGTGATGGTTCACAGAGGGAATGGTCCCGCTGTGGTGGGAGCCACGTGAGTCAGTGGCCTGAGCAGGGAGCACCACCACAAAGGGAGGGATGAGGGACAGCCACGTCCTCCAGCAGCAGCTCCAGGGGCACCTGCATCCCCCATCTCCTGAGTTCACACCTGAAATTTTGGGTTTGGTGGGCCCAAGCAGGTGAGCAGCACATCTTACTGCTCTTCCCAGGCAGAGCGAGACAAAGGGCACCTACAGAGTCAGCATCTCAACCACGACTTCCTTTCTCCTACTGCTCTGGCTACTTCCAGCTTGCTTCCTACAAAAAGCACTTCTTGGAAGTCATGACAACACATGCAAGTCCGTTCAGACAACACAACATCAACACAACATGTGCCTTTTATCTGAGTAGCACAGAGGATCTCACTTATACACATGTTCAGAAACAACCTTTGATGTGTTGGACCAAAATCCATCTACTGAGACACGGAGCAGTCAGCACCTGTCTGTACTGAGCTCATTAGAAATTAAGTCTTTCAGGGTACCAAAAAGGAAATGCATCATAAAAATTAATTGGCTTTAATAGAAATGACAGCCTGAGAAGTGTTTAGATAAAAGGGAGCAATGGTGTCAGGAGGGAAACTTCTGCAGCTGTCTGAGTCCATGAAGAGCTTCCCCAGCTCCATTAAGACAATAACATAACAGGTGATCAGAGGAGCAGAATTGCAAAGGCCCCCTCCAACCTCCACGCAGAGCCAGAGTGTCAGGATTTGCAAGAGGATACTCTGATGTGCTCTGTGTAGCAGGAAATAGTTCCTATTGCCATTTGAAAGTGCTCTTAGGTTCCAGAGCCAACAGCCTCTGCCCCAGCTCCTATTTTAGGCATCCCATGGCCCCAGCTAAGCAGCTGTACGGTGACCTGAACCACGTGAAAGTTTTTAAGAGTCTCAATTATAAAACAGGAAACTTTCTACTTAGAGTAGCGGAAGAGAGGTTGTGGTGGAGGGTGGGGAAATACAGATCTGCTTTTCAAGCTGCCCTGAGTTAATACCGAACGATTCCCTGCAGTGACAGCCTGCTGACCACATCCAGGAGCTCGTGGCAGACGGGGCTCTCCTCCTCTGCCCCACTTCAGAGATTCCTGTTCCGTGTCGTGCCTCTCTAACCCCACCCTGGCCTTCAGAGAGTCCTGGTCTCCTTTCTCCATCTGCTCTGGCTGTTTCAGTACCTTCCCCACTCTCAACTCAACACTGTTTGGGGCTTTTTCTTTCCCCCCTCCAACTTTGTCTCCTTTTCGTTTGGGATGCGCACACTGGGGAGGAAGATCTTTAAGAGCTACAGATGCAGTCACGGCCTCAGGTCTGCTCCCAGGGATGGCTGCGCTCTGACCCCGGGTGCCGCGAGGGCAGAGCGCCGTGTGCCAGGACACGCGCCCAGCTCCGTGCGACAGTGCCCCAGCGCGAGCTGCTGCCAGCCCAGATGTGTCTCACACCATTACCCACGTAGGAGACCACAAGGGACGTGCCAGCAGTTAAAGAGTAATCTGCTAAAACCCCACCCTGCGCTCCTCAGCACCGTTTCTAACTGGAAATGCTGTGCTGCTGCACAGTGCGGGAAGGGAAATGTCTATGAAAGCAGAAAATCATCCCCTCCGCCCCCTTTTTTAATATCAGATAAAGACAGAACATGGTTTCATTTTAAAAAACAAATATTACAGAAAAAACTTTCACGCAAGTTTAGCAGCAGCCTGAACTTCACCCGAGAAGCACTGGCAATCCTTAGCCACCCTTCTGCAACCTGTAATTGGTCAGCAGCAAATTTTACACATTTCAGAGATTTGGATTTCAACAGCACCTTCCATCCCGAGATCTCCCAAAGTGCAGCTGCCCTTAGTGGAGTGAGCTCCAGGCTGTTTCCTGGGGTTTTACAATCAGTTTTTGCCTTGTTTCACAGCTGTGACATCTCAGCCCCAGTTAGACCAAGGCTCTGGAGGCTCAGGGACCTTTCTTTGCCAAGGTCACAGTGACAGTCCGTGGCACAGCTGTGACACTGCCCTCCAGTCCCAGGTGCCAATTCTGCCCTTTAAGCACAAGAAAACTCAACTTTCCCCCATCCTTTCGGTTGTTCAGCCAAGAGCAATTGGACAGAGCAGCTGAAGCCTCAGTGCTAACAGCTCTTTAAATCCCTCCTCTCACATGCCCAAGTCCCAGAAGTTTGCAATTTTTAAGGGCTCATCGAATCTCACTGTTCCCCCAGACTTTCCAACCACTACTCTTTCAGCCTTCACTTCAGCACCAGTCACACAGACAAATCACACAGCCCACAATTTATTCTTCATATTAACAAAACAGTGCGCTCAAATTTGCTCTCCAGGCCAAACGCCTCCGATCCCAAAGCGATCCCCAAAGACCAGTGTCCCTTGGTTACCAACAAACTCCTGTCAGAGAAGTCAAGAGAGTTTATCTGTGAACATCATCACCAGAGGTATTCAGCACTGCATGGAAACCAGTTCATCCATGTAAGAGTGGAACCAAAAGTCAGCACCCGAGCTTGGCAGAAATGCAGGTTTTTCACAGCTACTGTGGTGCTTATAATAAATGAGACAGACACTGCAAAAAGGCCTTCAAATCTGGCCAAAACAAGCAGGCACACAGTGATACAGCCTGGCGTGGTCTGTAACCTGACTGTGAGGGCTGTGCACACAGATCACCTTGTTTTAATGATTATCTCACCTGTTCTATTACACAAAGTTGAAAACTCCCTCAAACAACCTCTGCCACAAGCCCCACGTGATTTCTGCTTGCCACCACCTCAAGAAGCAGAAGATGAGCGTTCCCAGGCTGGGTGATGCAGTACAGCTCTGTGACTGCTGGGAGGCCCAGGGGAGGCAGCTCGAGAGCCTGACAGGTCATTTAGACTTTAGAAAGGCAAAAAAAAAGCCCAGCTGGCTGCCTTCACCCATCCCTGCCCTCTGCACAGACACCAAAGTGCAGCCTCATGTGAACTCAGGACAGCTTTTGCTGCCAGCTCTCCTCTGCTGAGCTTCCGGCACTTTGATGCAGAAAAGAAAGGAACTGAGCACAGGGCTGGGAGCACTTTCCTTTTTCACCTCACTTTCAAAAGCCATCTCCATCAGCTTCAATCTTTCATCTGCACAATACAGCCTGAACTCAGCAAACCCCTTCAGATTAGTGCTGGGCAGAGAGAGAAAACCTCTCCATTTCCTGGCAGGGCAACAAGGATGCTCCCTCGAGGAAGGAGAGGTCTGGGGTCCCAACCTGCAGCAGCTCAGACTGGAGCTCTGAGCTCAGGACTTTACCAGCCTTCCAGGGCAGTCTGGGAGCCTTTTACTTAACATAAAGAGGAAAAGAGCTGAAAGTCTCCTCCAGGAAGTGCTTTGCCTTAGTGCTTCAGGCCAGGTCACTGGTGTGAGACGAGCACTTCAGTCTCTGTGCATACACTGATTTATTTCTTTTTAATTTGTTGCTTTGTGTTTACACACTGAGCTTATTATTATTATTATTATAATTCTATATATTATGTGTGACATAACTATATTGTTATTATATATATATTAACAACAGACACAGTTCTAACCACCAAATTAAAACACAAGTCACTCCTGTAGCTCTTACATGGGTTCAAAGCACCCCACTTATCAGAGCAGTATCTCTGAACATCGAAGCCACAGCTCCTTGATGCTGGGAACAAGGAGTTACAGGCAACAGCAGGGAGCAGAGAGAGCACAATATATCCCACTTAGAATCATAGAATTGCTAAGGTTGGAAGAGACTTTTAAGATCCTCAAGTCCAACCATCTGTTGACTTCTCTCCCTTCCTGGGCTCTTATCCTGGGATGAAAGACCAAGCCTCCACGTCAGAATTGCAAGTGAAATGCCTCCCCCAGCCTCTGCAGCAGGAGGCAGCTCAGAGGAGTTCTAGTTTTCCTTTCTGCACCAGTGGAGAACAGCTTCCGTTTGCCAAACTATATCCCATTTCCCAATAAAATGGCAGTTTGCAAAATAATTAACAGCCATTAAAATTCCCCATTAAGTTTTGCCACTAGCAACAGCAGGACCATTCTCCTCCCAGCAGCAGTGAAAACTCTGCTTATTTCTGTAGTAAACCCAATGTTGTTAATGAGCCATTTCATCCCATCCTGTTTGCTTCTGAGAGCTCCCTCACCAGCAGATCCCTCTCATCGGGGAGTTTTTCATTACATATTTAACACTACAAGAGCCTGAGCACCACCTTTGAGCTGTCACAGTGCAAGAATGGTGACATCCATCTCCTGGTTAATGGCAGATTGCTCTGTACTCACTGCACCCCTTGCACCGAGGAGTAAAGGGGGAGAGAGCCTCCTTACTCCCTCCTGCCATGCTGCCTGAGGAGAACAGACTCCATGATCAGATTAACTAAAATAACCCCGATTTTGAACATTAGGACAGGAGGAAAGCCAGGCTCCAGCTTTGTGTCATGTCCCACCAATTCCTCAGTCTAATATTTTGACTTGAACATTTACAGGAACAACAAAATGCTTCAGCAGCTCAACCCACCTTGGTAAGTTCATCAAAGTAATTAATGCTGCAGGGGCTGCTTACACCGCTCTGCTGACAGCAGTAATTAGAGGCTGCAGAGGTGGATCCCAGTGACAGCAGAGGGGACCAGGAGCTGGCTGGGAACGCGCAGGAATGGGCAGATGTGCAGCCCTGTGCCATGGCTTGGGCTGGAGCCAGCACTCCCCTGCTCCCTCCTGCTCCTAATCCCAAAATTCAGCATCTCCAGCACTGAGTGTAACTGAGCAATTCCAGCAGCTTCTGCTGTTTTTCTGCCAACCAACACCCAGCAGAAGAGGCCTGGAGATGCTACTGAACACCTTTCTGAGAGCAAGCCCTTCATCAACAGGGGTGGGGCTGGCTAGCCAAGGTGACAGGGCCCTTACAGACCATTACGAGGACAGCAATCCAAGTGTTCTGGTTCCTGGAGACAGCATGGACCATTTCATCTCCAGTGAAATGAAGAGGGAGGGCTGTACTCTCCCTCACTAAACCAGGGGTATAACCTGTGTAAGAAGTCCTGTCCTGAAGACATGGGCAGAGACCCACATGCTCAGTGTGACTTGTGCCAAGAGCACTTGTGTCTGTTTTGGGAGATGCAGGAGATCTGATCCTCATTGCTAGATCTGTGATCAAGCACAAGATCCCTCCCCAGCTGTTTTGGGTTCACCTTTGTCTGGCAAAAACACAGGCTTAAAGAAATTTATTAGTTTTCCAGTCAGCTGTTTGTAAAAAAAATGCTTCTGAGATTTTCCCACATTTCACAGGCTGAGGCAATCCCACTCCAACCCTCCATCAGCACCCAATTAGTGCTACAACAGAGAAACCCCGTTTCTTTCTGTTCATCTGATCATAAAGAACCATTCTCAGGGCAAGGAGCCCACCCCATCAGGAGCACCCAGCGAGGTCTGGCTCTCACACGAGCAGCTGCAACCAGTTCAGTTGTATAATGGAAACCTGACCTACAAACCCTGAACCAAATTCTAGTTGCTCCCCTTTGAGAAGTGAGCACATGAAGGCTGCACACGTCTTCTGCCCTGGCTGCTGCCAGCTCCCACAGCTGTAACCCCGGCTTGGCTCCACATCCCAACAGGACTGTTACCTCTCCTCCACCCAGCACAGCTGGGAGGAAGGGGACCACCAGCAAAAAGTGAGTTAAAATGGGCCCTGGTTGCATAAATTGCATCATCTGTGCCACCTACAACTGAGGGAGGGACGTGTTTCGGTGGCCAAGCTCTCCACACAACTTGTGGGTTGAAGGACACACAAAGGAACAGCTGGTGCTGCCTCTCCCACCCAGCAGGGCACAGCAGCACTGGGGCAAGGGACCATTCCCCAGCACACACGTCCCTCACGGAGCAAACAGCCCCGTACCTGCTCTGGGGACAGAACAGCTCTGCAGGCTCAAAGGGCCAGGGTGACAACCAGGTGACACCGAGAGCTTTTGGGACAGACAGCATTAACCTCTCTGCTGCTGGAGCCTTGCTCTCCAGTGCAACCCCAGTTCCTCAGGAGGGCTCCTTCTCTACAGAGACCCAACAGACCAGATGGGTTCGAGGTGTTTTGTGCCTGTGATGCGCAGCAAAGACATTAAGAAGAAGAACATATTGCACCAGAGAGTCTACCAAATAATGCACCCATAAAAGCAGAGATGAAAGCTCAGCACACGCAGGCAAATCCCAGCAGCTGGGAACTGCAGAGTCACCCTGGGAAGGGGACAAGAGGCAAGGCAAAGCCATCTCCTCCTCCACCCCAGCACCAGCCAGGAGAGCCCAGGTCAGATGGGAATTCAGACAGACCTCAGTCCCAGAGCAGCTCAGCAAGATGCACAAACCTTCCCCTGGGTTTCTGTTCTGCAGTAAAATTCCAAAGAGCATTAAAAGGAGGTTCTTCAGAGCACTGTGAAGGAACAGGAGCTCTCATGAGGAGGTCCTTACACTGTCAGCAGTTTTGAGATGCTTTGCGACCATCGGATCCCTCCTTCCCCCACACAAAGTATGTAAATCAAGGATTTTCTTCAGTGAGTGGACTAGATCTGAATGACAAGGTTTCCTAGCTCCTTGGCTGGAAATCCCCTTTACAACAGTCTTGCTGGAAATAAGGAGAAATTTGCTGTTGCTGAAGCACATTCCCAGCACTAAAAACCAGCAGCGATGGAGAGGGGCCAGGCTACGCTGACCCACTGACCAGTCCTTGGCCACACTCCTGGGCCAGCTCCCACGTGTCCATGCCACACAGGGTACAGCATCTCCCCTCAGGGATGACTCTCCCTCTCACAAGAAAAACAGCTGGATAAAAACTGCCCTGCTGGACTTACCCCAAGAGAAAAACCAACCCAGTCTGCAGTTGGGAAGGGGCTGCATGAGCCAGCTGGGAAGATGCTCCTTCACCCCCACCTGCCTTTCCCAGCCAGCAGTTTGAGAGTGTTACAGACACCAGGGGCACAGTGAGAGAGATTTTAGCCATCACACGTAACCACAGTGGATAATAACTCACTGAACACCTGATCTACTTAATGACTGCACCAGCAGCTTCTCAAGACGTGGGTGATTCCAGAGGCAGTCGGTGCTCTGCTGCTGCTCCGAGGCACAGCAAGCGCAGCCAAGCCCCACAGCAAGGCAGGAACACTGAGATTCCCCCCAGCTGTTCTTATCTTGAGTCACAGTATCGAAAACTGGGACCTATTGAGAGCAAACAAACAAATCATGGCATTCACTGAATTCTGCTGAGGCTGGGAGTGCTGTGAATCACGTGCAGGGACAGGCTCTTCATGCAGAAGTGACAAGGAAGATGCATCTGCAACGATTTTATGGCACATCAGCACAGAAAATGGTTTTATGTTCCTAAAAGCAGGTGATTAAAATTCCAAGATGTCACAGATTTTAATCCTGAGCTAATTTTTTCCTCTCTTCTATGCTGTATCATACATCACCGCTATCGAGAGAGCAGAACTCTCAAAAATCAGATGTCCTGAAGCTAGAGTACAAGAAAATTATGTTTTCTACAGCAAATCAGTTCAACAGAGGCTCAATAAAACATGATTGATAATTAGTGTTTTCTTTTTGGCAGCTAGTAGCAATTGTCTTCTCCTTAAGCCTAGTGCATTTGCCAATTTAAAACTAATCTGTCCAAAAATGAAACAAAACATCTGCCAAAAAAAATTCCCAGTGAATATTGGTTAAGATTTACAAAGTTCTACAGCAGAGTGTCACCTGCTACAGCATCAGACAACTCAACAGTAATTAGGGTAGATCTGAGACAGCCTTGTGGAAAGAGCCATCAGGCAAATGGAAAATGGATGGGAGTAGCTAAATCAGTTTAGATTTCCTTAACAGAGGTAGATCAAAAGAAAACTAACCCGATTAGGAGGGAGAGAGACACTGATCCAGATTCATGGAGCAAAGCAGAACAGCTATAAAGTGATATTTATGCCTGTTTTCCTTTCCAGGGCTGCACAAAGCACCAGCATGTACCAGCAGATCTGGCCCAGATTCATGGGCTAAGGGCAGACCCGTTTAAACAAGGACAGCTTCTCTTCCCCAGCTTCCTTTCCCAGTTAAGCAACTGTCCAAAAAAAAAAAAAAAAATTAAAATAGGCCATAAAAAAAGCCTCCCCAATTTAATTAAATAGAGTAAGTGCTAGTCATCATGTGCTGGCAGTGCCATTCTCCCTGCTCGGGGCACCTTGTCCTGGTTACAGCAGGTCAGGGATGCACTGCCTGAGCCCGGCTTTTGGCCCAGCCCAGTTCAGACAGCACCAGGTTTGGTGCCAGCACTGGCTGTGGCCACGCACAGGTCCCCGAGCGCCCGGCTCTGAGGATGCAGCCAGTGTGGCTACCAGCCCTGAGCCCAGGCAGGGCACAGCAGTGCTGCTCTTGGGCTGCTGCAGCACCGAACACTGCAGGAGCACAGCACACACCCAGGGGCACCGTGCCTGCCTTCCCGAGGAGAGCCTGACACGGATCCTGCTCCCTGCTCCAGCCACCCCCTCCTCCAGCAAACCCTCTGCTGCCTGAGATGAGCCCACTGCTCCTCAGAGCTGCCACCGCTGCTGCCAGGGGCTCATTTCAGCTGAGTGCAGCCGCTCAGTGCCTTGCTGGGTGCCCGGGCTCCTCATCAGCCACCACCCCAGCACCCTGTGCCACGGCTGGCACAGCCACCCTGTGCCACAGCACACCCACGCTGTGCCACCACCCCAGCACCCTGTGCCACAGCACAGCCACCCTGTGCCACCACCCCAGCACCCTGTGCCACAGCACAGCCACCATGTGCCATGGCCACCCCAGCACCCTGTGCCACAGCACAGCNTGCCACGGCCAGCACAGCCCCCTGTGCCACAGCAGAGCCCCCCGCCTCCTCCTCAGCCCCAGGGCCCCTTTGCAGCAATGCCCACTGCCAGGGTAAAAAGCTCCATGAAGCCGCTCCTGCTGCCCCCAAACCCCACGGGAACGACTCACTGCCCAGAGATAAGGACAGCACAAAAGCTGCCTGCCACCAGCAGTCTCAGAGAAGGCCACCCTGGCTGTGTCCCCGCGTGCTCTTGGCAGCCCTGCTGCTTTCCAGAGCCGTGCGTGTCCCAGGGGATGTGTGAGCACAGGCACACAGCTTTTTTCCAAAGCAAATACCCTCCCAGGCTGACACTTTAGTTCAGGTTAAACACCTGTGCCCCCGAGGCAGCGTTTTACACCATCACTCTCTACACCACAAATTGTGCCAAATCGAAAGAGGTTTTTGCTGCTGAGGAGGCTGTCCCAGAGCCAGGGCAGGCTGCACCGCTCGCCCTGCTCCTGCAACAGGAGCTCTGACAGGGAGACCTCCAGCCTCCCCTTCTCCTACCCTGTAAGCATTTCCACCAGCAAACCCTCTCCACTCACAGCCCCATGTTTCACCCTCCTGTGGAGAATTCAGACATCCCAAAAAGGGATGCCCATAATGAAACAGCCCAATGTCCTCTCAGATTTTAGTGAGAGGTAATAAACACAGCCCAGACTTTGCATGAGTCCCACCAAACCTCCGCATTCCTGCACGAGTCAGACACCACCTGACACCTCCCAAGGAGCTGATATTGCACCGGATGTTTTTAGGATCTAACACAGAAGATGTTTTGGGACAGAGCAAAAGCAACTTTGCCCACTGCAGTGCCAATAAACGCCCTTCTTGTGCCCTCCAGTCTCTGGGTGACCAAGCTGTTATTGTCGTGTCCCGGTCACACAGGAACCAGTGCTGGGCTCTTAACCCCAGGACCCTGCCCGCTGGCTTCTGAAGGCCTCTCCAGCTGTGGCACCTCAGGAGCTCCCCACACGATGCTCCCCGAGGAGCTCTGTGCAGAGGGAACAGCAGAGACAGCACAGCTGACAAACGAGGTGCCACAGCCGTGGGCAGCGTGGGACAAGGAGGAGTTTTAAACAGATGTGAGCAGCTCAGGGGGTAGGTAAACAGGATCCCCACTTCTTTCCTGTTCCACGGCTGGAAAACCCACGGGCCCTTCCTGCAGGAAGGGAAGGAGGAGGGTGGGGAGCCCACAGCACTGGGGTCAGCTTCCAACACTGGGAACTGGCTGTCCCAGGGAACCACTCCTCCCCATGGCAGATGCAAGATGTTTCCACTGCTGCTGGGAACTCCTGGTTCGGATCAGGGTGATCCCTGAGCGAGTGAAAATGCCATGTCAATATGTTTTAATACCATGGGGCAGTGATTAATGGGGTGGTCTGTACAGCAGCATCCAGCAGGAAGGAGCTGAGTGTTCTTCATGTGGACTCTGTGCCCTATGGAGCAAAGTGACCAAACCAAACTGACTGCAATAAAGTCAAAATACCCAAATATCTTTAGAGATCTGTGCCACAACGCTCAGGGATCCACAGGATGTCCCCAGTCAGTGGCAGCTGAAGGTGCTGCTATCAGAGCTTGGTCCAGGATGGCTGAGTGAGCACTGCTGAAGCTTTGAAACCCACGAGAATGACACGAGGATCAAGCACAGCCAGATGGCCACACCTCTGGCTCATCACCCCTGCCCTGCTCTGGGCACAGCTCCTTCCACCTCTCTCTGCAATCCAAGCTGTCAATCCCACCTCACAGGAGAAAAATCAGTCAACAAATATTGCCCTTGAGCTACAAGACAAGTCTCTGGGTGTAAGCAAAGCAAGAAATATTTCCTGTTTGCTTGTTCCCTGTAGGGTAACTGACAGATCAGTGCTGCAAACGTTCCCATTACTGAACACTGACTGATACAATGCAATGATGACCCAAGTCTTGAATTCATGCTACAGATCCAGTGCTGACCCGTACTCAGATGACAGCTTTCCTGGCTCTAAAGAGTGGTAGAAAATTGCCACAAATGAGAGTAATTTGGGTCAGGGGACAGAGCAGCAGCTTTTTCATAGCTATTTCACAACTGCATGATTGAAGTTATAAGAAATAAATTTCCTGTGAAAGCACAAGGAATCCTGCTTAGGTGCCTTTTCAAATGAAATTTTAAACTCATTTGCCCTTCTAATAAAAGCAAAATGGACTTCCAGCACCTCTCTATGACCCACTGCCACCTACCAAACCAGACATGCTGTGGTTTTGGCACAGCATCCAGCAGCAGGCTGGAAGCTGGCTGGTTACAGCCTAGACTGGAACTTCATATCACATTCAGGACATGCATCACTGTTGTGACAGCATCAGCTTTAGGGGGAAAGAAACCCCTGTGATAACTGCCTGACGGGCAGGAGGATGTCACTGCAGATCCACGGGGACTGTCCTCCTCCACTGGAGCTCTGGCTCTTTCCAACGCCTGCTATTTCAGGCTGTTACACCAAAATTTTAATTAAAAAAAGAAGCCCATTTAAGCTCCTGTGGAGCCCTGCTCCAGCCTTGCTAATTAAAGACAAACTGACAGGATCTGAAATGATAAAATAAACCAGGTCTGAAAACTTTGAGAGGCACAGGACGAGTCTGAGCTCTAAGTAGGTTGAGACTTGCTCTCCGTGGGAGCGCTGTGTGCTGTCCAGCCCCAGGTTTCTAAGTGAGGTCCTGGTCTCTGTGGAGCTGACAGGATCTCTAGAGGGTTCATCACAGCACCCCAGGTCAGATCTCACCTGTCTTCTCTGACAGCACAATGGATCTGAACCCAGTGTTGGCAGACAGACACAGGAAGCTCTCTCCACGTCCTTAACCTGAGTGAAATGTCTGTCCTTTACTGCAGGGGCACTGCACCTCTACAGCCCCAAGGGCTGAGAGCTGGGATGGATTTCCAGGTGGATTCCCTGTCCCAAGTCATTGGGCAAACCACAAACATGGTGCAGCAGTGAAACCTTGGTGCAGCAGAGCCGCTCCATTCCTGTGCAAGGACTTTGTACTTTTCATTCCACATTCTTGAACAGGGTAAAAATCTGCTGTTATTGGAAAGGACGGGTTTGACACAGAGAACCCTTCAGATCAGGTAATTTAAAAGACCATGAATACACCAAGCCATGGTGTCCCAGTCCTTATCATTGCAACCATGGAACTATCAGCACCTCACCTCCAACCCTCGCTGCTCCAAATGGAGCGTTGAAGGTGCCACAATCTCCCCCACCCACACAAAACGTGGATGTGTCCAGACAGATGCAGGTGTAACACAGGACAAAACAGAAGCTGTGTGCAGGTAACTCTGCCATGGAAACCATCAGCTGCCAACCAGGCTAAAACAGGGCTGCTGCAAGGAAGGAGAACGGTGTGAGAGTGACTTTGAGGTTAATTCCTGCTCTAGCCTCCCTTTTTTAGAGGTGACCTCTACAGCAGTAGCCCTTAGGACAAAAAAATGCGAGTGTTGTTTGGTGGGGGGGTTGCTAGGGGTTTTTTATGGAGGAGGACTGTGGTGTTTTTTATCTAATGGGATTTCTCACCAGCCCAGGTAAAGGCAGACAAAGCTAAATGAGACTTTGGAAGTTTCCCACAACATTTCAGAGCTTGATGTTCTTACACTTAAGGCAGGGACCTTTCTGCCACTTTGAAAGCACAGCCCAGCACAGCAGACAAGACCACCAGGGAAATGTGAATTAAGGCCTAGCTTGAAAGCCTTGGCCAAACTGAGAAATGCTGCAAACTGTTACAAAAACGCATTCAGAGCAGGAGAAACACCCCAGAGTAACTAAAGCCCATTTCCCGCATGAGTGGCATTTGCAGCCAGCCTGCCTCACGCTATCCAGGGAATCCAGAGGCCACATCCAGCAAGAAAAAGTTGCAAATTGCAGGGACCGCAGTGGAAACTGCATCCCCTCGCTAGGAGCTGCACATGGGCTCTTGTTCCCCGAATTAAAAGGGAGTGCAAGGTGCTTGATTGCATCTTGGCTCTTGATTACAAATGCACCAGCAGCCAGAATTAAACAGTTGGCTTCCTGGCGTATTTAGCATCCTTTAGAGCTGGGTTAGAGGGTGGGCAAGGCTTAGGGCACGTTTTTATGTACCAGCATCTGATTTTTTAAATTTTATTTTTTCTCAAGACATTTGCGGCGAATGATAACGCTTCCCAGAGATCTGGCCAGGCTCCAGAGGAAAAAACAAGCAGTGGAAGTGTCTGTAGGAGCAGCTAGGCTATAAGGCACTGCCTGAAACAGCTGCCATAGCAACTGCTATTAAAGAAAGAATTAGAGCATTCTTCACGGAAGTAGGAAAACTCCCAGTCAGTAAGCGTAAGGATGAGATGCAAAGAAAAAAAAAAAAAAANTACAAGCAAGTAGGAAAAATACGCACAACTGAATGAGAAGCAGGGCCACTTGCACAGGTAGATGTGCTCTGGTGCTGTGGAGATGCCTATAAATACACTAAGATACCTAACTCCCCCCTCATTAGCAAGCATTTTAGATACAGTTGATCCTGCCTTGGGGCAGGAGGTGGATTACATGACCTCCTGAGGCCCTCTCAACCTCTATTTTCCATGATTCTAGGAGGGAGAAATCTACACCAGCTGAGCTGAGCTGGCCTCACTCCAGAAAGGCAGGAATTTAAATCTGGAAAAAAAAAGTAGATTTAATCCACTTTTCAAGTTCCCCTTGACCAGGAGAAAGGGGCACAAAGCAGAGCCTGCAACCACAGCTCACAGGCAAGTTCTTCCCGACAGGAAACACGTTTTCAACTGTACCAGCGGTAAAGCAGCAACATCAGGATTCACCCTGCAAGAAGGATTCACCCCCAGAAGTATTCATTCCACCACCAACATAAATTTGCAAAGAACAATCGTAGACATGGCTGCAGACCTGTGGTTTGGGGTTGTTTTGCAGGGGGTTGTTTTACAAAATACACTTGAAAACAGAAAGATGCTGCAAAAAGCCAGCGAGCTCTCAGGAGCGATCAGGCTCGTGCCCTACACCCCGGGATTAGACCCCACAACACAGCCCCGCAGCAGGACAGAGCCTTGGCTCTCAGAGCTCACAGCCAAGGAGAGAAAGCAGAGCAAATTCCACTCTGGGTTGTGCTGCTCATCACGCAGAAGACACCAGAGGTGCCCGACGGAGCCGCTGTTTACGCTCTCCGACTCCTCGCTATTGGAGCGGGACAAAACACACGGTGAATGGAGCGCAGGAAACAGCACACACCTGGAAGGCAGCCAGGCAGGCAAGAAACACTCTGCCTGCAAGAAAAAACTCCGTGTCCCAGCCCCTAGAGCAAGGATCTGGCTGGGCTGAAGGGTCGGCGTTATCCCACCGAGCCAGGCGTGCTGCTCTCAGCGCTCCATCCCACCCACGGCCATGCCTTGGCCCCTCGTGCACATGGCAGTGAAAAAACACAAGGACAACCCAGCTGGGAAGTTACAGGCTAGGAAGAGCCACTGACATTATCAGCAAGTAGCACCAGGCTCAGACTGGGAAGCGCTGGCATCGACATTTGGAGGAGACACCAGGAAAGAAGCAGGCACGCAAGGCTGCCTCCACGTCACAGGAAGCAGAGCAGCCAGCACAGGGAAGGGAAGGGTTAAATGCCACTGATTTAGCACCTGTAGGCAGGGACACCTCCAGGCCCCTGGTTGAATTAAGGTCCCACTGATAATCTGCTGTGGGCTCGCAAAAGTCTGACGTCCCCGGCGAAGGCGGCTGCTGCGTCCTGAGCCCTCCCTGCCGTGATTTGGCCGGGCAGGGTTTGAGAGCAGATGGTGACCTGACATATCCCACCTACTGCACCTTGTAGGCACAGCCTGAGGAGTTCCAGCCTCTCCTCCCATTGCCCAGATCTCCTCTGGAGGCAGGAGCACTCCTCACACACGGCCACATTAGCACCATTGATAACACCAATAAACCAAAGAAATGTCCAGTTTGTATTTAGGTGTGAGTGCAATCAAGGAGACACCAAGTTTCTCCTCCAAAACACACTGTAGCCAAATGTTGGAAGGTGATTAAGTGATTTAAGCTACCTCTAGTAAGAAACAAAATCTTGACAACAGTCACTGGCCAATCCCTGTTTGATTAAAACCACCTTAAACCCAAACAGACCATTCTTACTGGCAGGACAAGCAGTTTGAATCCAATGTTTATTCATTACCCTGTAATCCTATTACAAAATACACCAGAAATATTTTCAGTGCTATCAGAAATGGTGGGAGGCAGCACACGTGTAAAAGCCAGAAAATGAAATGATGTGGAAATGACCAACTTTTGAGGAAAAAAAAAAATGTTTCTGATCAATCTTTTTTGTTTAAAGAAAATTTTTCAAACGAATTGTTGAAGTTGACTCCAGATTTGGGGAGGGAGAGGGCCTCATCCCAGGAAAACCTGAGGTGGACTTCCAGCATTAATTTCGAAAGAAGAAAAAGTGGCATCTGAAGTTCTTCTGGACATAAAATTTTCCCCACTTGATTGGATTTCAGAGAGTAGGGAAAAAAAATTTTAAAATATTTACTTGTTATGACAACAGAGAAAGTTGCTGATTCAATATTGCTTACGCTCCCAGATGCCTCTAGTTAGCTGCCATATGCAAATCACCCCGCGTTGGCATCACATCCAAACTGCATGAAAAAGCCAAGCTAAAATGTGGCCAAATACGTGAATCTGCTTTTGGAAGACACACCAACCCCCATTAAGAAAATTAACAAAATTCATCATTGCCAAGGGCTCCCACATGCAGCTTCCTAAAGAGGACAGCTCTCATTTCCACACCCAGCGAGTTTAAAACTCGAGAAATGCCTTTGTTATTGGAAAGAAACTTTTAATTTCTGTCTCAAGCTATTCCCAAATACCCAGATCCACGCTCATTCTGCTGGTGATAAGAGATCTTTTCTTTTCAGAGCCCTTCAAAGGGCACAAAACCCAGGAGAAAAACCTTCTCAGACAGATAAATGCACTTACTCACAGGCCTGGACACAGGAACCCCAAGAAAAAAAGCTCCAGGAGATTAATAATGTGGGTGGAAAATTAAGGCACCTCATAAAAGGTTTGAAGTAACAAGGGAACAGATCACATCAGCTCGGAAAGGTTAAAGAAAGCAATTTATAGACACTAATTAGGGCCTCTTTTAAAAGTGCCTTTGCAAATGACAAGGTTGGGTTTATTCCAGAGAGGTGCAAAGGGAGCGTGGTCGGGGCTGCCTGGGGATGCTCCCGGGAGGGCGGACGGGCCACGCTCGGCACCACGGCACGGCAGCGGGAGGTGTGAGGGATGGCACAGAGGGAAGCAGGGGGAATGTGTCTGTATCAACAAGTTGCTTCCTCCCCAGGGAAATCGTCCCCACACAGGACCCAGTGAGCCCTATGCCCTCTGCTCTGCCACTGGGAACTGTTTTGCCGAATGCCACGTCCAAGGTGTCACCAAACCCGAGTTTTCCTTCACTCCCAGGCTCACCAGCCGTAAGGATCTGCCTGGTTAAACTCCTGCAGAAAAGCTGCTTTATGCAACACTCTGGCTCTGATGAAGTTTTGCTTGCAGGATGAAGTGCCAGGAGGTGGGAGCTGAAGGACTCTGCAGCGATGCTTCCCGCAGCCATCGCCGCGGGGGCAGCGGGTGCCTGGGGGAGGCAGCTCTCATCCCAGAGCAGGAGAAACCAGGGCACCTCCAGCACTGCTGGAAGATGAATCAATCCTTGGGGTCTCTGCTGGCTCCTTGAAGGAGCTCAGCTCACCCTGCAGCCAATGCCAACACCTCCAGTTTGTGTCATTCAAGCGGGAGCTCCCCCTGCAAACAGCCCAGGTGTGCAAAGGGACTCCCAGACAGCAAATGCCACACGTCTGTACAAGCAGCCACCTTACCCACCTCTGGGATCCATTTTTTCAGTTTACAGAACACCAGCTCGTCTCCCCATGCTCTGGGGCTGCTCTTAGAGGAGCTCAGCGATGTAGAAAGACCTGGACATGACAGCCCTGGCTGCTTTTGGGGATGAGGTGCTGCCCTGGGAATGGCAGGACCAGCCTCCTCTCCATGGTTTCAGTCCACCACCTCACAGAGTAGCCTCAAAGGGCCACAGCCCTCAGCAATTTCTTATCTTCTCACAAATCCTTTGCAATCAGTACAGTAGCTCATAAAGCATTCCTTTATTGCATTATAAAGCAACTCCTTCGCAGCCATCAGAGCAGCCCTGAGGCTGCACCCAGCACCACACTCCCTGTAAGCTCTGTGTGGGCTGAGGGTCCTCCCTTTTGCACCATCCCTTTGAAACCAGCTCGGATTGAGCCCAGAGCCGGGTGAGGACTTGACATATTTCCACTTAAAATGGTGATGGTGTGTGATGCCCCTCCCCAGCATTCCCACAGAGGACCATGGACCAGGTCCAGTCTGGCAGCTGGGAGTGCTCTGGTCTCACCTGAGAGCTCACCCCTGAGCTGTCTGGAGCTATCTCAGCTTGCCAGACTGGAGGTCCAGGCAGCACCCTGCAGCCCAGGGGCACTGCTGCCCTCGGCCTGGGGTCACTGCCCATCACCTCGCTGTCCCCAGCGCGACTGTCCGCTCACATCTGCCAGCAGCGTGTTTGCAGCGTGCTCCCTACCCCGGTCCTGCCAGCAGAGATCCAAAGGAGCTTTTAATAGCAGCTTGTTTGTGGAACCCGGGATGTTTTGACAGATCAGTTGCAGAAGATGCGAGGCACAGGCAGACAGGAGCCACCACCCCTTCGCAGCTCCTGCCCATGCTGGGGCTGATGGGCCCCAGCAGCCCCTGCCTTCAGCCCTGCTCGGCCACCACACTGAGACCATGGAACCACAGAACCATTTAGGTTGGAAAAACCCTCCAGGATCATCGAGTCCAACCATTCTCCCACCACTGCCAACTCCTCACTAACCCATGTCCCCAGGTGCCACATCTGTGCATCTTTCAAATCCCTCCAGGGATGGTTACTCAACCGCTGCCCTGGGCAGCCTGTGCCAGGGCTGGACAACCCTTTTGGTGAAGAAATTTTTCCCAATAACCAATCTAAACCTACCCTGGGGTGCAACTTGAGGCCATTTCCTCTTGTCTTTCACTTGTCACCTGGCACATGGTAGCTCTCTCAATTACACCTGGGCAAGAGGCAGGCAAAGGACAGTGAAAGCAGCATGTCCAGGACCTCAGGACCCCTGAAGAGCAAGGCTGGGTTCTGCACCCACCAGCCCCATCCTACAGGGCTCGACTACCACCTCAGGAGGTGCTCATACACACCACAGCCTCAGACATCATCTGGACAAAGAGCCAACTCAGTACCCAACTCCACTTTCTCCTCCCTGATCTCATTGCACAGCACCTACCACCCTCCCCTCTCCCACTTCAGGGTGAGAATGATAAAAATAAACAGCAAAGTCACAAGGAATGGAAATGGCACAGCCACCCAGAGGCAGCTCAGAGGTGACACGTGCCAGCTGCACCCCCAGCTCCAACCTTCCTCACACTGACTTATCAACTTCTTAATCATTTCTATTTCACCTCCCCCTCCACATCCCACATGGAAACAAAAGATGATTCATATATCAAAATAATCACCTGGGACCTCGGAAAGCCCATGAGTTCCCTCACTTCCCTGATAAGGAGTTTTGCCAATTTGGCACCTGGGTTTGACTCTGTCCCCTCCTCCCTTTATACTGGTCCCATATCACAGAGGGGGCACAGAACCTGCCCAACGCACTATTTTTAGGACTTAAATAAATTGAGCACAAAACAAATTCATTGTAAAAACTTGAGGCACCTGAAAAATCCAGCTACTTGGGAAGCACCTGTGCCCTGGGAATACTGTCCCTTATCCTCTCCAGAGGGTGGGGAGGTCACTTTTCTGTCAGCAGGGAAGTGGCTTTGTAACATTTGGGTTTTATCACCAGCATCACATTGGAAAGAGCAGCTATTGGCTCAAGCCCACAATGTGGGCAAGCCCATGGAAAGAGCTCAACAGGATTATGGCACCAGAAGAGACCTGCAGCGATGGGTTTTCCCTCACAGGAGGAAAAGAGTGAAGCTGGGAGCTGAAAGCTCAACTCTGCAGCTTCAGCAGTGACATATCCATGAGCGCTGGGCACAGGACCCTGCCACCAGAACCCTGTCTGAGCACAGGGCAGCCCTGCCTGCTCGCTGCCATCAGGGAGCACAGCCATCCTGCCCCAGGCCCTGAGCACAAACACCTCCGCCACTCCAGCATCCCTCACAAAATGAGAAAGCATCTGTAGGACAGGCAGTGAAGAAGCTTTCCTCCTTCCAAATGGCCCAGATCCCAAACCAGAAAGAGCTAAAAGCAAAACTACAAAGTTGGGCCTCCTGCAGACCCATCACACCCTCACCACAGTGCTGAGCAGAGGCACCAGTGCTGCATGAAGAGGAAGATGATGAAACTCTCATCATCTGCCCCAGCGCTGTGACCTGTCCCTGGCAGCTGAACAGCTGGGTATGAAACCCAAACCACAGCCTGCCAATGCCTGCCAGCACGGGCAGAGGTGATCCAATTCACAAACCTGTCCTCTCAGGCAATGCCAGCAGTCACAACTTCACAGCTGGCTTCACTGCTGGAGCCCTCCCAGAGGACCACAACAGCTCAGAGCGAGAAACACGGGATCACTGGAGCAAAGAGCTGGAAAGAGCTGTGAAACCTCTAAAGCAAGGAAGGAACAAATAAAAGCCTGAAGTTCCAGGGCATTATCACAGGTCTGCTGTCCCGGGGAGGTCACAAAAGCACACAGAACCAGAGCCACTGCAGGGCTTGGAAAATGCAGTGACAGTGCCCAGGCAGCGTCACCACTGTCCGTGCTCTGTTTCCAATCAGGAGCAAAACACACACACAAGGACAAGTGAAAATGGACAAAAGTCTTGCTCAGAAACAGGGACAAGACTTTGGGGAGATTCTTCCATGAGACAAGACAAAGTCCTTGCCTTCCACCCACGTACCAGGCAAGGATACACCGCCTCTTGCAGAGGGTGCTGCAAACAAGAGCAACATTCTCTAGCAGAGCTGCTCAGGTGGCCAGGTTTCCTAAGCATCCTCCTCTGCCATGCCAAGGGATCAGGAAGATCACACCAGTTTTGCTACCTTGCAGAGCACCAACCCCAAAGGCTGCTCCAGCTCTGCTACAAGAGATATTTTTACTCCTCTGCAGAGAAGCACTCTCCAGCTCCCCAGAGCTCACAGGTTTTCCCCCGTGCTGAGCTGAGGCTAGTGGTTATTGACTTTTAGACATATTTTTTCCTCCTCCCTTCAGATTTTGTAGCAGAAGCAAAGCACTTTCATCCACTTTGAAATGGTGCAATTAAACCAATTTCTGAACGATTTGCAGTTCTGTTCTCCAGGAAGCACTAAGCAAAGCCACGCTTCCCGGTATTTTGGGAAAAAATTCATACATCCACGTAGCTCTGAATCCATGCCCTCAAGCAGGGAAGCTGAAGAGATTTACACTGACATGTAAATCCCTGCGACAGACTTCTATAAAACCACTGAGAGGCACACCCAGGAGGCAAGGAAGCGTTTCACACCTCCTGTAAGTAGGAAGTGTGAGAAGGAAAGAGATGAAAACTGCCTTCCTTCACCCAAACCTCAGTCACAACTCCTGCCCTATCCTGGCACTCATGCGCCCACTCCTGATGCCAACCAAGGTAACGCTGGTGTCACACGGGGCTTTGGGGACCTCAAGGCTGTATCAGAGATGGCAACGCTTTAAAGCCCAACACCACACCGAGGGCAGTCCATGGATGACAGCACAGATGCCTCTGCACACCACAGAGGGCTTCACACCACGTGGAGCTCACAGGCAGCCAGACAAAACCCGCCAGGCAGGAGTGCCGTACCTTCCTCCACGTCGTTCCTCAGAGAAGCCTCCAGCAGAGCAACGCTGGCTTCAAAAGACACTTTCTTTCTGTTCACAGCATTTCTCTTCTTTTCGTGCTTCCTCTTCTTGTGCTGCATCTCCTTCTCATACTGGGCCCATTTCTTCAGCTGCTGAGCCCTCCGTTTCTGGGCTGCCCGCAGCCTCTCCAGCGTGGGCACCTTGTCCAGCAGCTGCAGCTCGGTCAGGAGGTCCACGTGGGCATCCATGGCTTCTGCCGAGAGAGGGGAGCGGGAGGATGTCCCAGTGGGAAGGGATGTCCCACCACAGGTCCTCTGGATGGCAGCCACCTGCTGCTATTCCAGCATCCTGAGCTGGAGAGGGCCCATGGCAGTGTCCGCTGAGAACGTGGGGGGAACCTGAAATGAGAAGGAAAGCGAGAGAGATCAGGTGTCATCCAGCACATGAGTTCAGCCTGCTGGGAAACACGACAGGCAACATCTACCGCGGCAAAAGGCAGCTCAGGTAACGGTGCTTTAATTGCTCTAATCGCTTTAATTGTTCTTACCGGCCTTGGTGATTCCCCCCTTCCCCCACTCCAAACATCCCAGCGAAACCCTCCTGATGAAGCAGAAGTTCCACTGAGCAACTCGTTCACGTCTGCCCTCACATGAACCCTCTCCTACAAGCAGAATAAAGTCTTAGTGAGCAAAGATCTTCCACGTGTTTGATACCATTTATCAACTCAGGAGCAGTTTGAGTGCTGAGACTCACGTCCTTCCCTGGGCTGGTCCCCTCCATCACCCCTCGTTCCAGGTGTCCCCACCCCGCCGTCCGGCTCCGATGCACAGCAGCAGCCGCCTCCCTGAGGCATTTCAGTCTGAGCAGCAAAGCACAGGTCAGAGGGGACCAAGGCTGCAGGGGCAGAGCCCAGGGCAGCCACAGACACCGGACGAGGCCATTCCAGCACAAACAACCCAGAAGCCAGAGGCTGGAGATACCTGGAACTACCAGCCTGGTGCCCCAAGGCCAGGTAGGTTCCCAGAGGAACTCTTCCCACCAGGAGCATCATCTGTGCTGCTCTTCTTCATCCATCCAGCCCCAGCTGAGCGCAGATGGACAGACCTGGCTCCCAGGGAGGTATTAATAAGGCTTAAACCACCTCAGCTCTTAAAAACTTGGGGGTTGTGTTCCTTTCTCTCTTCCTTCGTGTTTTCTCCTCACCACACAGTAAATGCCTCTGGTTTTGCTGTTCAGGCTCCACAAGCACAGCAGTGAGAGCAGTCAATTCACAGCTCCTGACCCTCGGGGTGACCACAACAGAAACCTCTGAGCAGGGCTACCCACAGAGTGACCAAGCAGGGACCCATGGGCAGCTGCCCAGTCATCTGCTGCAGGGGAGGAGGAAACACACCCCAGATTCCAGGAGAGGGCCTGGAGGTGCATTTGAAATAAAGCCGACATCACAAGGAATTGAATTAATCCTTTCCAAACAGACCTGTGCGAAGCACATTGAACGGCTCCTGCAAAATCCAGGTAAGCTGCAAATAACCATGCAGGAGATGAGAGCTGGTGTGGTTCAGCCAGCTTGGAGGGCACAAAGAAAAAAGAAAAAGAAAAGTGTTAATGGGAAAGGGAGGCTGAGAACTTAAGTGTTCACAAGGACCTGAGAAAGCCTCAACAGGACAGCTGAAGCTCAACTCTGCTGCTGCAAAAGAGAGGAAGAAACAGCCTTGTAAGCACTGGATGCAGAGAATCTGTGGGAAAAGGAGCAGAAGAGGCAGCTAAACCCAGCTGAGAGCCACGGTGAGGATACCAAACCTCACCCCAGCCAGGCAAGCCAGGAACAGCCACAGCTCATCCCTCTCAGAGGGCAAAGCAGCCCATCAAGGAGACCTCACTCTGAGGGGCTGCAGGGAAGTGTCCACACCATGCAGCACATCCACCACATCCCAGAGAGGCATCCACACCTACCAAACACTGCTACAGACCTTCCACAGGGGTTTGACCTTACCTATAAATATCTGAGAGCGAGACACGCCATTTCCTCCAACAGATAATTGGTTTGGGAACTGAAAACAAACAAACTCAGCCAGAGCACACAGGCAGGTCCAGGCAGCTGCTTTGTCCAGTAAATGGCCAAGGACAGCTTCAGCAGCACCTGCAAACCTTATTATGAGGGCTTCAGGATAGACCTGAACAGAAAAAAAACCCTGTTTAATCCCATAAGAATTTAAGAGTGCCAAAAAATGCTTTAGTACCACACAGGGACAAACCCCAATCCTTGCAAAGTATTTCATAAGGGAGATACTCCCTACAAATTCAAATTCAATTCGCTTGCTTGAGATGGAAAACACCAACGTGTGGCTTTAGCATGGCACTGGAAAGCAAGGGAAGGGTGCCAGGGCTCTTCCACAACACAAGAGCCACGCACAGCTCTCCCTGACCCCTGCCCACAGCCCCCATGGGCTGGGACTCACCACAGTCCCCAGAAACCCCGCAGAAAATGCATGAATGCACTTTCCAAAAGGCTTTTATTTTGGGGCAGACGCATTTCCCAAGCGCAGGGGCTGGGCTGGAAAGCTCTTCAGCACCTCTCGTGAACTCAGCTCCTGCCCCTGGCAAGCATTCCTGGGAGTATCTTTGCTGGCAATCTCAGTCTCTGCTGCAGCAACGCAGCCTGCAGATCTGAAGCCCCAGTTACAATACCTCGAAGGAGGGGAGATAAGGGCAGGAAATGCCTCTCGGAATACCGCACAGGCACTCCCACCCCGCTCCTTTTCCAGGCCACTTCTGCCATTGTTTGCTAAAAGATGAACAAATATTTTCCAAAACACACCTGGAATAGAAATGAGGACCTAAATCTGCAGGATTATTAAAGCAGGAAACTTTATTTCAGCATTTCACAAGACAAGCTGGAAGTTTTCTTGGTGGGTTTAGGACTGCGCCTTGGAGAGAGCAGCAGGACATTGATTTATAGGGAGAGGACAAGTGTGGCTGGGCTTGCCCATGTTTCAGCTTTCCTGCAGCAGCTCCTCTGCTCTCACAACAGAAGAAATGGGAGATTCAGGTGGCCTGCAAAGGCGAGTGAAACGGAGAGAGGAGATACACAGACATCAAGACATCTCTGGAAGTACCAAACACCAGCATCTCCTCAATCCAACCAGAAAATGAGCCTCTAAAGGAGCTAAAAGGTCACCCTGAGAGCTCTTCCTGAGGGGGACACAGCTCAACTTCTCCCAGACATAATTCCCTATCACTCTCACAGACCCCAGAGCCCCAGAAAGTCTTTGGCCCCATCACTCTGGCTGCCTGTTTTCCAGTGACCTGGTTCCTTCCCTGCACCTAAAGAAATGGCACATTTGACTTCTGGCACAACCAGGTCAGGCTAACTATAGCACAGGTCCAGGGCCCAGCATTTGTTTACCTGCACAGTGACACAGAAGGGGCTGTGTGGGTGTCTGTGGCTTGCAAGGCATCGCATTTTGGTTTCCGTTTTATTTAAAGAAGAAGAGGGGGGAGAAGAAAGTGCCATTCCTCGCGCTGGAGCGAGCTGAGCAGTTTCCATGAGCTCAGCAGATCTGCTGAGCATGTCCTGCCACACACACCCAGCCCCTGGCCCTGCAGGGACAATGGGGGCTGTTTGTCCCCAGGTTCCAGGGGCCAAAAGGAAGGCAAGGCACTCGTGCCACCCCCTCCTGCCGGCACTGCAGCAGGGAAAGGCTCACTCTGACCGGGTCAGAGGCTGGTCCCTGCAAAGGGCACACAGGTGTTGGCCAACACCATCGTGGGGTTTTTTTGTAAATATGCATTTCCTGTATATTTTGTCTCACCTGACTAAGCCCAAAAGGACTTCCAGGGCAAGGTTACTCACTGACAATACAAGAAGAGACGGCGGTTCCGTGAAGTGAGAGTTTACTGAGTCCGTGGCTGCAACTTGTGCCACCAGCCCTGTCTGAAGGCGTCTCTCACGCACGCACTCCTTCCCATTTCACGTTTCGAGGTTGGCACTTGCATCCCCCAAAGGTGAAAACCAAAGGTACTCATTTTCCTCCACCAGCACACGCTCACAGCTGCCCCCTCGACCTTCCTACAAAGCATTCGACTCGCAGACACTTTGCCATAACACTGCTGAGGCTGGAGCTGGATCTATTAAAGCAGCCACACTGCCGAGTGAGGCTGGAGAGCCTCCTCATCTCCCCATCTGATGATGAAGCTGGAGCTGAGACCTGCAAATCCTCTCGTCTTCCCAAGGCAGCAGTTAAAGCACAGCGTGACACTGATGCAGAACACAAACACTTACAGAAGTCCTTCACTTAAGTGTCATCGACTGATTTCAGTTTTATTCCACTTAAAAAGAAAACAAACACAAACCATGGAAGAGCAACCCTTGAATGGGACACCTTGAAATGAAAGACTGGAGATTTCTTAAAGCTTTCAAGCAAAGGGAAAACTGAAGGCCCAGGTACGAGAGCAGCCACTTCTGAAGTTAAGGAGATTGTTCCCAGTCGCTGGATTGCTTGTGGGGAGACACCTGCAGGATTGGGCCAGGATGATCAGGTGAGGTGTCTGCAGCACAAAGACAAGTCAGTGGCATGAGGAGTGACAGAAATAGCCCTCTCCTCCCCACGCCAAGCTAATCTCTCCACTGGAATTGGAAACCAAGCACGAAAGCCTCTAGCAGGGATCTCAGTGCATAAGCAGTCAGCAGAGGAGGTGGTGCCTGATTTATTTCATTCACAGTCAACTCCTGCACCATGGCAAGGTGAGGAGCTGCCAAATTCACCCCTCCTGCTCCCTGCAAGGGCCAAGGCCAATCTGTGTGTTCCTGGCCCATGAAATGCAAGGTGCCCAGCCCTCTGCAGCCCTTCTGCTGAACCCATCCTCTGGCAACAGGCACCAATGAAGAACTCAAAGGCTTCTCCTTTGGACATCACCTTCAGCAGTGTCCCTGCTTAGGGACACAGAGCAGCCAAAACTGCATGTTCTGCATGGGTGCTCCTGCTCTTGGCCAGGATCTTTCCAAGGTCTGGAGTCAGCAGCAGAGCAGCTCTTCATCACTTGGTCCCCAATGAGGCAAGAGCTCACTGGAGCCCAAAAGCCAAACACCATCCACAGCCAGCCAGAAAGCCACTGAAGGAAGGAGGTGACAGCCCAAGGGACAGGCAGGAGCAGCAGGGGGTGGCAGGCACAGGAGTGCAACCATCCCCAGGGGAGGACAAGGCAGGGGATGTGCCTCGGGGCTGACCATGCACAAGGAGCTGCGGTCCTTTCCCTCCCTCCCGCAGCCCAGACTGGGTGGGAAGGGCAGCAGCGTCCCCCTCCCACCCTTCCCAGGGGAACACCCTCCAAAAGTCATTTCCTCAGCTGTGTCCCTACAGAGCACATACCCACAAACAGCTCTGCCAAGGCACTCCCCACCCACCGCCGACACGTGAGCTGCTCTGATCTGCAGCACCCTCAGAAGGATGGGAAACAAACCCCTCTCCCGTCCTACTGCTGGGAACAGGGAGCCCTGTGCTGGATCAGGAGCTCTTGGGCTTTGTGGGGTCTATTTCTTTAATTAGTAGAGAGTGCATCTAATCAGGAGGGTCCTCCATGCTGAGACCACCACAGTCTAAAACTGTTTTTTATATAACTGCCTCTGTCACCTCCTGCCTTTTGGAGAAACATTTCATTAGAGCACCATCAGCAAGGACACTGCACCGAGCCCCAGCTGGCACCTGCCCCAGCTGTTACAGCCTCACACACCTACAACAGGGGACCTGGTCACCGCGTCTTCACATGAAGACACAGAGTGGTGGATACCAACAGTGACCACATGGTAAACTGGGAAAGGGACTTCAAATCACAAGAGCTATCCCTCCATGAAATCACAGCCAGAAAACATTCATTTTCACCTGCAGTGCCAGAGGACGCGGTCCCATTTCCTACAGAGCAGCATTTCCAGCCTCCTGAAGGGTTTCCTTTCTTTTCTGAAACTGAAATTTTTATTTCTTCAATATCACCCTGCCAGACAGGTTGTACCATCCCCCTTGTCTGGATCTCTGTGCATGGACTGTGACACACGTGGGCACTGACCACCATCTCCTCTGGACACCAGGGCTGGTGGGAGGGCTGAGGGCAGAAAGCTGAACACAGCCCAAGGCAGCACATCAAACAACAGCTGGGCACCCAGCCAGTGCCTTCACAACAACCTGCAACAAATCCTTCTCCAGAGGTCAAGAGCATCCACTGGTGAGCACGTGAACACAGAACAGGGTCATTGGCATTTCTCTGGGCAGCAAACTCACTGCAAGAGCCACACCACCACCTCAGGAGTGTTATTTCCAGTCCTGTGCTCCTGCCACAAGGTGCTGGTGGAAGCTACTCATCCCCTCAGTGCTACTCTGAGAGCTCTGGCTGTTGCTTCTGGTGGCAAATTCTTCTTGCACACAACCGTGTGAGTCTCTCTGTTGTGCTGTGAGTCCCACAACACCCACAGGGCAACCACATGCAGGAGTGAAAATCATGAAAATTGTTGCTGCCTGATTTAATTTCACTGGTATCTTAGAAGTAAACAGCTCCTTTCCTCACTCAGGGCTTCTGCAACACTTTAAGCAGCAGATGCTCAGCACTACCAGAAGAATGGTTCCTCCTGAAGGAATGACAGGGCAAGTGGCAGGAAATACCACTTAAAAAANGCCAGGACCCCTTAGGGAACACAACTCCTACATCTGCCCTGGAGTGCTGGTGGGGAAGAGCAGGTACTGAAATGTTCTGGGTGAGAGATCTCATCAGAAATGGGAGTTTCAGGGGAGATTCTTGGCTTTCCCACAGGTTTCTTGTATGCAAAGTAAGTAACTTAATCTGTGCCCCAATTACCTTCTTAAAGTGAAGATACTGTTTTACCATCTGCAGCAAAGGAGGTTTCATTGCTGCCTGCTGCAATGGTGGTGGAGGTGCATCACTGTAAACTATTTTTCTAGCTTGATGGAAAGCTCAACATTTCAAGCTAAATTCTAGTCCAGAGAATTAAAAACATTTTGGTTTGGCTGCTTTATCTCTAGTTCCAGATAATCTCTCTGTCTTCAATGAGCTCATTCCCAGCAGAGGGAATGAAATACAAGCAAGGAGAAAAAAGTGAAGCAGCAAGTCAAAAAAATCCCTTTGGAGCCAACACTGGTAATAGAAAATTTTAAGTGCTTCTTTCTTTTCTCCTCCCAACTGCTCCACTCCTAACAATACTGGCAGTTGTTTGAGGAAAGCCCCTCAGTATTTTCACTATATATTTCCTGTAAACACTCAACGCAGCACAATATACATTCTTTTTCCTATCAATATTTCAATGTGGGCTTCCTTAAAAAAATTTTAAAACACAGAAAAAACCTTCTGTGCCAAGCAGTCCTCCCCCACATCAGCATGCAGTGAGGAGCAGCACAAAGCTGGTGGTGGTCCCCAGACACAAAGGGCTGGAGAGCTCAGTCCCAGGGTTCAGCAGACACAGCAGGGAAGGGCTTTGCTTTGTGTCTGAGCACAGTTTACACACACGACCGAGGAGCAAGCCAGAGCATTACAGCTAAACCATCTCAGATCTCGCATCCCTCCACGTGGCTCCTGTGCAAGGCAGCAGGACCTGGAGGCGTTTTAAAAACCTTCCTCTAAAAGCTCTGTGGAGCAAATGCACCCTTCTGTGTCTGCTCCAACTTCAGAGCCGCCACTTTTCTGTGTTAAACTGCCCTTGCCTGGGTAAATTTTCAAATCTAGAACTTCCATGTGGGTGGTTTTCCCGCTCACTGATAGTTGGGGGTTTCTTCTCCCCTCCCCATTTTTATTCCCTATCATCTCCCTCACCAGCCCAGCTCCACTCCCACTGGCTCTCCCTCCACATCCATGGGCAGAGCGGGCTGCTCCAGCCCCACTTTGAGGCGTAGCTCTAGACCAGGCCCTGGGAACACCTTGAAGGGTGCCTTGGAGCTGTAAAAACTGCTCAGCCCCCTTGTACTTCCCAAGGGGGAAGCCTTGGGTTCCCCTCCTGCTTTCAGGTCGATCAATGAACCGGTAAAACCAGACGCCCTGGGCCCTTGGCCATGAACTTCCACAAGGAGAAGGGAGAGGGGCATTCCTGCCAGCTTGAACCTGAAAATCTGACGGCGATTTCGAGTCGAGTTAAAAATCAGAAAGGAAGTTCAGGGCTCAGTTTCAAGCTACACCAGAACAAGGCATTCCCTTTCGGCCCAGTGCCACAGAGATCCCGCTCAACAGCACGCAAAGCTGCAGACAGCACTCATTAATTGTGCTGGTCCCTTTTCTCCCTGAGCCGAGGGCTGAGCACTCCTAACCAGCAGCAGAGCTCTCCCCTGCTCCCCTCTGACTGTGCCCCAGACAGCACACGCAGGGAAGATGATGCTCCAAGACAAGGAAATTTTATTCCTTCAAGAATCCGGCACACACCACTCCCCTCTCCCCTTTGCTCCCCTTTGCAGCAAAGTGTCTGCTAACAAAATTTATCTCGTGCATCAGAGGAGCAGCAGGATCCCTGCCCTTAGGCAAAGAGAGAAGGATCAGGATGGGATTTCTGTGCAAACATGAAGCAAATCCCAGCTTCCCTCGCACGAGAGCAGCCCCATCCTCTGAGCCAGGCAGTTAAATATTGAAGGAAAGGCATGCAGCAGCTCCGATTATGTGGAACAAAAATTAATTGAGGGCATAAGTCTCTGGTTGGGCTCTCCATTTATTTTTTCCACAGCACATTATATGGGAGTGGGGGTTTGCAGCACAGACACCTGCAGGGAAAGCAGCCCGACCCATCTGTGACAGTGATATTACCTCTTTTTATTTGTTTTTCTGGTTAGAGCTTCCATTTTTTATCAACCCTGCCACAGACAGATGTGTGGAGGCTTCCAAAACTGCATCCCTCTTCCTGACATTTTCAGCTACACATTGAGAGATCTGTAATCTGGAAAACAACAATTTTCCCTCAAAACAGGCTTTAAAATAAGACATGGGAAAAATTTAAAAAAAAAGCAAACCCCAAGCTAATTTCCAACAGAATCTCAAAAACACCACTGGAAGAGCCCACACCCTTCCCTCAAGATATAAATTAAAGCCCTATTCGCGCCCGCACCCCACTCTTTTTAACAGAAATCCTTCCATTGTTTAAAGCCATTTACACATATTTTGGCCCATGGGGGAACAAAAAAAAAAAATCCTGGGAACAGCCCTATTCCGGCACAGCAACAAGCTAGATAAGTCCCTGGATTTTCCTTTTCCATTTGCAGCTCCGAGGCACCTCGAGCCGTGCCAGGGTGGGATGTGCCAGCGGCAGGGCTCTTGCAGGCTCCCAGCCATGGACAGGGATGTGCCTTTCCCTGGGAATACCCACACCGGGCATCCCACCTGCCCCCATGCAGATGTGCACCCCCAGGGCTGTGCCTTCTTACAGGGAGTTACCATCCAATGGGACTGAATTCCTCTGTTTTTAATGATTTTCGGGGTTTTTTTGCCACCAGAGGAAAGTCCTGCCTTGCTCTTCTCTTTCCAAGGCGAAGGTGTGATTCTGTCAGCGTTGTGGCACCACGCCGACAAAGCCAGTGATTGGCAGAATTTAAAAGCGTTTCCTACACACCTGACAGGAGGAATATTGATTTTGTGGGAGATTTATGAGAGGATTCTCTTCCCAACCATCTGATCCATCCATTTTAAACAGCGGTTGCATTTAATTACTGCTAACAAAATGCTTTCAGCTCTAAAGCTTATGGACATTATTGAGCGCATCTATAACAATTCCAATAATCCTCAAAAGGTCTTAACAAAATAACATAAAAAGGCACCCTCTGACCCATCCTACATCCATCAGGGAGCCCATATAGCTACTCAGGGTAGGGTTACCCTCCTGCCTCTGCTGTGCAGGGACCAGTGGGGTGCCCACAGACTCTGCTGGGAGAGTAAAGAGGTGAGACTTTGGGAAAAATGAATTATCCACGCTACAGTGTGGGATGCTTTGCTCCAGACAGCTCAAACATCTGGATTTGTCGTCTGCGGCTCAGCCCTTATACCTTGGTGAACTCCACGATGACTTATTGACCTGCTAAAAAAAATTCATCCTCCAGTGTCCCCAGATTCTGCAGGTCAAGGTTAGCCACCAGCATGCACGAAGGGGGCCCTGAGGCTGCTGATCCAACACTTACAGACTGGGTCAGGCCTCCTGCAGCACCCTATAGCTGCTATAGGGTACCAGGGCCAGCCCATTCCCAGCAGCAGCCACGATCAGCACACCCAGATCGGGGTAATCCAGGCTGTTTTCCCTGAAAACCTGCAGGAATATTACAAGAGCATCTTCTAGAAAGTGGAACCACAATACTTGAAGAGGACAAAGTCTCCTTAAGATGCAGATGAGCAGAAAGCCTGCACGGGAAAAGCAGCTCCAGCACCGCCTCTCACTTCCACCTCTGCCCGAGCCCCGCTCCAGAGGAACTCGCCTTCTCTCACATGCAAGCCATGAGACTGAAACAAAATGTTTTGCTAGCAGAATGCTAACAAAACGTTAGCACAGCTCTCTGCACTGCCAACATCGCCAGTTTCAGCCTGAAATCAGACTCTGGGAGCAGCTTGCCACTGCCTTGCTGGCGAGGCAGATTTTCTGTTTCTGAAGAACCTTATTTTTAGGCGCAGCTATCAACCCGCACGTCACCATCCATGCCCTACTTTCTGTGTTTTCTGCATCTCCTCTTGGCCACAGTTGGGGTGGTTGTTGGCTTGACTTGCTGCTCTGACAATACAATTGCTCTGGCATCCAGTTTAATCAAATATTTACCACTTACTAGTTTGAAAATAGGATTTTGGATACTTTAGGTTGACTTGACTTACGAGCGTGGAGGCAGAACTGGTGGTACAGCTCTCCTCCTCATCAGTCCAGTTCTTATTTGGCTTCTGCCATGTCTGGGATTACCAGCACAAGGGCTCTACTGCCACAGGCCAAGGAGAACCAAGGAAAACCTTGGAAAGCCTTGGAAAGCCTCATCCACTCATGAGCCCAACATTCAGCCATCCTTCTCTGCTGCCCCAATGTGCAAACAGTCAGACCTGTCCAGGAGAGACTCTTTCCAAAGACATCAAGATTTAAGGGCCAGAACACAGCTGGGAATAATGGCATTGCTCTTAGGGGAGACTTTCTGAAGGGCTTCCTGGGCAGAGGTGCCAACCCTGCCATTCGGTAGGTACCTCACTTGAATGCTTGTTCTGAGAAGCAGTGTCATTTGGATGGCAGAAAAAACAGTGTACAAGTCAAATTCAGGTAGCAGGGGCACCTTAAAGCCCGAAATGTGATCTGATCAGCAGATGGTGGGGATGGCCCTTCTGCATCCCATGGACAGACCTCCAGCACTGCTCCCACCCACTGCTTTGGGGGGTTAAGGCAGCAAGCAAAGCCCACCCGCTACAAAACCCACTTAGCTTCACGTACCAGATGAACTCTTGCTCGAGACCTCACTAATAAAAAGCCAAGTCCTACACAAATCCCTAAATCTCAGCTTAGCCCCACCAAGGAGAGAAAATGAAGGTATTACTGCACACCTCACAGCCAGCAAGAGGTCTCCTGCCTTCCTTGGTCTTTCTCCTTGGATGGCTATTTGACCTTTGAGCTTCTGAGCCAGTCATCAAGCAGAACCTGTGCCCGTGAAATGCTGCCAAACTCCAACATCACCACATGGAGCCACCTTAGAGCAATGCCTCAGAGCTGGGGTTTTCCCATATGGATCATTAAGGATGCCGTGGCTGTGCCATGACATCACATGGAGCAGTTGGGACAAAATTAAGGCAACTAGTCCTGATAAGTGAAGCTGTGCACCTCCATCCTTCCCTCCTAGGCTGTCCTCTCTCCTGTCTTCCAGAAATACCCACCCTGCAACTCCTGCCCCTGCCAGCTCAAGGGCAGAGGAGCAAGACATAGCAGACCCTCACCTACAAAGCAGGGGCAAGAGCAAACTCACAAGGAAGGTCTCTTGGCAACTCAAGGTGAGAGAAAAAGAGGGGGGAATTGGTGCCAGCTTGTTTGTGTGCACTTAGGGTGGCATTTTCCAACCCTGTAATTGCTGCATAATGAATTTAGCAACGGAGTTCAAGAGCTATGAATCATTCAGGCCAAGAAAGAATGAGTCAGCCCCCGAAGAATCATGAGATGTTAAAATTACATACATTTAACTTGACAAATCCAGAGGAGCAATGTCTCAGCACAACTCCAACCATCATGCCAATATCCCCACCGCTCCTCCCAATGGACACAAGACCAGAGCAGTGCCTTTGGCCACTGCAAATAATTTACACCTGCCACCCCTGCCCAGCCCAAATTATCAGCCCCAGCTCCAAAAAGGCACCTGATGCTGCCTCTTAGCTGGTGCTCACGCTGACTCACTGAGAAAGGCGGCGAGGCCCCAGCCAGCCTGGGAAAAGCTCCTTGCGCAATCCTGACACGGACTGAGCACTCGGGATGCTCATTTCACTGGGTGTGAGCTGCTCAGGAGCTGGAGGGGGACGGGGGAGGACAGCAGAGGTGGCTGTGGGAGCTGGCAGTCAGGGTGCTGCAGCAAAGCACAGAGCTCGGGGTGGGAAAGGAGCGCAGATCTCTGCAGGGGATAGAGCGTGAAGCAGGGCAGGGTCCATGGCAGGGAAGGATGCCTGAGTTAAGGAGTGTGTGTGGATGCAGAGAAGACCTCAGGAAAAAGAAGGTGTTTTCCTGGCTCTGTTGGGGATCCTGCTTAAGCCATGCCCTGTATTCTGCATTTACAAGGCCTGCATATATGGAAGGAAAGTTATTTTGAAGGGAGATAGGGCGTGAATTCAAAGCAGAACAACTATTCTGGGTTAACTCCCCAGGTGGCTTCTTATTCTAGAGTAGCAGTACCTTTTTCTAGTTTAATTCACTGTAAAAATAGATTAGGCCAATGGTTCTCATCTGCAGGGCTACGGTAGCTGGCCTGCTGCTTTTAGAGCATCCTTAATTGGAGCCTGGCTATGGGGACATGGGGGGCTCTGGGATGCAGGTGTGGTAGTTTAAACTTGGGAACATCACATTAACTTAAACCAGGAAAGAAACAACCGCCTGCAGGAGGGTCTGCACAGCCACAGGGCTGTCCCTGCAGCAGGTGCATGGGACACACCCGGGCAGGGGACAGCCCAGGCAGTGCTCCCTGCCCACCACAAACCAAACAGCACCACTCCAGACCCACAGCCTGCCCTTTGCACGCACTTCGAGGCCTCCTGGTAAAACCATTTTTGTTTGAGGTTCCTCTGAATTTGCCATTTATCAAGCTTCCATTTAGCCCCGTTAATCACAGCCTATCAAGCTCTTTCAAATGCAAACACGGAAATGTACCCAGCGACTGCACTTCTCCCGTTTATCCTTCTCCTGCTGGAATTATGGAGGGCCACAAAGCAGGAATGCCAACCCACCTGTCTCACGCTTTTCAACCACTTCCCATGGGATGAAATCAGCTGACTGTTCTGGAAAAAAACCAGACCGATCTCCTTCCCTGCCAGCTAGCAACATTCAAGGAGAGCAAACAGTGTGTTGTGCGGGAGAAAGAGCATCCCTGTGAAAGTCAAGGGGAGAGGCAGATGGGCGGCTCCGGCACCTGCATCAGCACATGGATGCTGTCTCTGGAAGCAGGGGCAGCCAAGCCACCTTTGTCAAAGGCTTTGCATTTCCTAGCTGGGCCTCTAGAGCCAGAGATCTCACAGCTCCCTTAATCCCCATCAAACGATACACCATTTGTTTGCTTTGTTTGGGTATTAAGGCTTAGCCTTCCTCAAGCTATTCATTCTTTCTCCTCAGTGCCTACGTGGCTGTTAACCCCAGTGCTGACACGCTTCTGGGAGCTGCAGGCAAAAGCTCTGTCAGGGACAGCCACATCACTCTGCAGGGGACGTTTGTGCCAGCCAGCAGTGCCGAGTTCTGACTCGGTCCCGTGTCAGCAGCTTCACCGACAAACCCTTCCCCACTTTGCCGTGAGACCCAGGGTGTTGCATTCATTCCCTCGCCTCCCAAAGTCTGACAGCTTTCCTGCTGCTCTTTGCTCAAGCCAAGTCCTGCGCTGCCCGGCAAAGTGGGAACTGCCCCGATTCCAGGGGTGCTGTTACCTGCACCCCGTGCTCCACGCTGAGCCCGCAGCCGAGCAGGACCTGGCACAGGGGTGGGCTTTGCCTTAATCAGAGCTGGGCTCAGCTTGCTGCTGGTCCCTCCCTGCACCTCCACCCCAGCCAGCAAAGCACCCAGGCTCTACTCTCCTTTCAGGAGCGTCACCTTCAAAAAAAAACTTTAAAAATATAATATCTCTATATATATAAAGAAAAAACGCGTTGGACAGTAAAAAGTGACAGTCCCCAACTGTGCATGCCCTAAACGAGACCCTGGCAAGCAGCAGAGCTGGTGTGGGCCATGGGCAGTGCAGCAGAACGGGGCTGTCGGGATGAATGCGCAGGGCAGCGCGCGGGAAGGAGACCAGGAGAGACAAGCAGATTAATAGAAGACGACAGATTTCTAGGAAGATTGCGATAAGCCTCTCGAAACTTGCCTAAAGGATGAACCAGCTGGCAAGACCATCCTAGGAGGTGGTGTAAGTCGACTAACAGCCTTGCAAAAAGCCAGCGAGCTGACCCCTTTCACACGTCCCAGCTCACTCCTGCAGCTCCTTAAGCAAGGCAAGCTGAACAGGCCACACCTGGATGCTTCTACCCCGGCACTCACCCGCAGTTCCAGCCCTCCTTGCAGAGAAGCCGCTGGCCCTGAACTGTTTTGAACAAGCAGCGAGGTCGGGCTGACCGCAGCACCGGCAGAGCTCGCCGTCCTGCTCTCCCTGGCTGGTCACCCAGCACATTTCACTGCCCACGAGGGGCTAATCCTCACCCGTGTCCCCAGTGTGGGGCAAAAAAGCTGCCAGGCATCTTTGGGAAGCAGCACATCGTTCCTGGAAAGGGCTTTGCCAAAGCAAGGATGGGAATGACAAGGTGGTGAGTGGGGCCCCTGCATTATGCTTTCCCTTCCTTCCTAAATTCAGCTCCACTGGGATCCCCCCAGAGCCAAGTCCTCCAGAAACATCACACCCCAGTGAGCAGTCTCACCCTCTGAGGAAGAGGAGAGGGCTATCCACAGGGGGAGGCAAGCTTGAAGTGGTAAGATTTTTATCCTCCAAGGGACAATACCTTCAACTCCTGCTGGAGGTGGAGTGGACACCATGCCACACCCAGGTGTGGCCAAAAGAAAGAGCTCACTGTGTCCCCTTGCCAGGGCCACAAACCCAGTCACCGTCTGAAACTGGAGGTTTCACCTGGAGCATCTCCTTCAGGATAATCAACAGCAGCAGCCAGTTTATTTGATATCAGGCAAGTTTTTCTTCTTAGGCCAATTAGCTGCTGATATAATTTGCCCACTGAGGTCACTGAATCATCATTTAGCAGTTTCAAAGGAGATGAGATGAACTGCAGGCCAATTTCCCCCCTCCAGCTCAGTGAGTGATTCAAAGTGCAGTTAATGATAGTGGCTCATAAGTATCTGGCAGAGGATTTGAGAGAGCAATTTATTGCCCAAAAAGAGGCTGATCACTTTCAGCCAAAGCAGCTCAGCTGGTGAAGATGTAGGATCTGATTTTGCCATCTTACTTGACAGTTGTTAAATACTCAAGAGCTGCTGAACTTAAATCAGACACAGGTAAAAGGAAAAAGGAGAAGCAGACCCAAAATCAGGGTAAGGAAGGTCACAGTTAAAACCCACTTTGTCACCAGAGGGCAAGAGACTTTCTGAAGGATGGGGAAAAGAACAGAGTAATAAGCAACAAGACTTTCAGCACAAATCCTGCATTTTTGTGAGTTTATACAAGATAAAAATGAAACACCCCCTCATCCACAAAAGCTTCATTATTTGTCAACCTCAGGCTCCGTAACCAGTAAACACTGGTTGATGTTTTTCTTCTTGCTGGATGAAATGTGCCTAGAGGCAACAGGCATTTTATAAATTATTAAACCAAGGGAAAATAAGGTTCCAACAAAGTGACTGCAGAAGCGATGCAGAAGCACCAAGGAGCTGGTACAATTGGTACCAGCACATTTACACAGGGTCATTTTTCCTGCAACAACAAGACATTGTTAGAAATGCACATCCTGGACACGTGGTCTTGATGGCAAAAAGAAGATGTGATATCTCAGCATTTCATCACATCCATCACACATATCTGAAGTTCAACACTTTAAATCTTATTTTTCTTATGAAATAGTCACTTATGGTTTCCAGTCAGAGGGAAAAGAAGCTCTTTTTTAAAATTCCAGCCTCATGAGAGATCTCAGGACACAAAGCAAACCCCATGAAAATACTGTAATAAGAGTATTTTAATATCACCCGTGCTTTTGATCCAACCCATAGCGTTCAGAAGGAAAGGAAGGAAAAAACATAAATGAAAAAGTATTCTTCACTCTCAGGATTTAATACATTACGTCTTTCACAACAAACACAATCCACCTCAAAACTAAGTTCTGTTGCAGCCAGAAAAACCCTTCTGCTTTCTGCCATAACAGCACTTGGCCCTTCCATCTGTGAAAAACCACTTAACAGTAATGGCAGGGCTCAGGACAGCGGGTCAAGGAAGGCTGGGTCAAGGTGAGAGCTAGGGCAGCCTCTGCTCCCGAGGTTCCCTGAGCGTTTGTTAGGGAACAGGAGGGCTCAGAGACGGGTTTGGGATTTTTTTTCCAGCTTTGTGAACCCTCTCCTTTCCCTGACAATTTGTGAAAAGCCACTTTTCCTGCTACTACTCCACTGCACCTTGAAGCATCTTCCTCCTCCTCCTCGGGCGGTTATCACCGTGAAGAAAAGATCATGATAAGCAGAGAGATAAACGTGAATTTGGTGGCTTGCCAGAGTCAACCAAAAGCATCTCTACCACCACTGCCACCTCAGGCCCTGGAGCTGGAGAAGGGGCTGAAGTTCAGCCTGAAGTTCCCTGGTCTGCCAGTGTCTGAAGGAGGCCGTCTCCAAGAAAGCCCTTGAACCCCACACAGCCACCAGCGCTCGCACCCCGATGCCATTTCAGGGATTACGGCTGCCTGTATTTGTGCTACCTCGCGTAAATTTCTTCCGCACCGCTTTCGTGCCAGAAGGGAGAGGAATTCTCCATGCACTCAGCAAAACCCACCCAGGGGCAGCCCAAACCATCCCCATCTCCGGCGCTCCGGCTCTCGCGCGGGGACCCGCGGTACCGGCGGCGCTTCAACGCGAGCGACGGCAGCGCCGCGGGGTCGGCACTGCCTCGGGCGGGGGAACCGCGTCCCCATCCATGTGCCGCGCTGAGGTCGCCGGGCCGCGCCGGTGCCGGGCTGCCCGGGGAGGGCAGCGGCTCCCGCAGCCCGGCCCGGGGCTGGAGTTACCCAAACTCCGCGCTGACCGCGGCGGGGACCGCACCCGCCCGCGGCACGGCAGGAGCGCGGCAGCCCCGGCGCCCCCGCAGCATCNAGGCGCGGAGCATCCCCGGGGATGCTGCGGGAGCGAGGGCTCGTCCGCATGGGGCGGGCGGGGCTGTTCCTGTCGCCGGGAGGGGTAATTAAGATAAAGAAATAAATATATTTTTTAAATAACTCTTTGAATTTCGGTGGAAGGTCGCACCCCTGCCTGCCCGCCCAGCTGCCTGGGGATGAGATTTACCCCGACTTCTGGCTGGGCACAAGGTGAGGGATGCTGCTCCCCCCACTGAGGCTGGAGGGTGGGTATGTGGTTTAGAAACTGTTTTGCCAGGGTTTTGGCAGAAATATCTGAGCCCCGCAGCGGGTTCCTATTTGCCACAGAATGATTTGGTGCAAGGGATGGGGTCCCAGATAATTTTTTAGGAGGAACCAAAATCACCCCTCAGTGCAATGTAACATCACATCAGGCTTTTAAACACAGTGACTGATACCATGCCATTCCTGAAGTGTGCCTTATGCCAGTTTTATAGGCAGATAAGAGCCTTTGCCAGGAGTCAAACCAGTCACTGGAGCTGGGAGAGAAGCCAAGAAGCCTCCTGGGCCAGGGAGTGGCACTGGGGAGCCCACACTCACCCACTGGGAGCAGAGCAGGTAAGATTCCTCATGCTGCTGTCAGATATTGTGTCTGGGATCAGTTGCCTTTTCCAGGGTGAAATAGGTTTCAGAAGGTTTGGAGGATTAATCACCATGGACTCTCTTTCTCCCTGGGAAGGAGCCTCCTCCCAGACTGAACAGATCGACGGGGAGCAGCTTTGACACGGGGCTGTGGGGTTTCACTGAAACCCTTCTAGCTCAATAGAGGCCTTCAGGTTCAAAATGTGAGTCACTCCTTGAAACAGGACAAGGTGTAGGTAAGTGCTCACGGGTAATAAACCTGGATCTTGCAGTTGTACAGGAGTGTGAGAGACCATCCACAGGGTGAAGGTCTGATTAAGGTGGGAGTTTACTGTGACATGAGATTGAGAGCTCTGTCCAGAATTCACTTAGTATTACTGCAACCTGGCAGAACCACAGTTTAAGAGGCAGCAAGTGACCCACAGAGAGAGGGCTTAACTGTAAAACTTGTCCTATTGCTGCCTCTGTACATGCAAAAATCTGAAAACAAAGCTGATGAGAAGAAAGCACATCTGTGTTCTCCTCACTGGATCCACAGAGATATAGGTGCAGGATGGATGGAATGGGAAAAGCTTTAGCCAAGTTAGAGGTTAATTACAGCTCTGGGACTAGCCTTAGATCACCAGCCAGGACCTTGGCAGCCCTGGGCTGTGCAGGGTGGAGGCAGCTTTCCAAAGCCCGAGTCTGGCAGCAGGAGCCTTAGCCCAGGGCACTGGAGAGCTCAGCAGCTTTGCATCAGTCTCTGAAGTCCATAATTCAATTGCCTGTTTATTGAAATTGTGTTGTAAGCACAGCTGCTTTCTGAGGCACGTATGGAAATGAAGGGGGAGTCTCATAAATACCCTAGCTCTGCGCCAGACCAGTGAGTCAGCATAAAGAGCTGAAATTCATCTTAACAGCTACGAGATTAAAAAACCCCTAAAATATCCCCAAAAATGCTCCCCCAGCCCCCCCACATTTGCTGTTCAAATTCGGGTATCAGCACTGTGATTGGGAAGATAAGGACAGCTACAGCCTCAGCAGGATCTTGCAGTGCCCAGGGCCTGGGACTGGAGAAGGTGGAGACCTTCAGGGCAGAGGGAGGGCTGAGCTCATCTGAGAGCCCGCAGGCATCTGCATCATCCTCGGGTTTGCTGGCAAATCAAAGCCTTTGCTTCAGTTGCCAATACAAAGATTTGGAGCTAGAAGAGAAATACAATGTTTGTTTTCTAATACAGTCAAAATTCACTGCATTGAGTTTTCTTTTTTTTTTTTTCCAGTACAAATAAAATTTTGCAGAGACCTAGGCTAAGAAAAAAAGGCATTTCAAAGGTGAACTTTCATAAAAAGCACACCACTAAAGCATCCAGCATTTTCAAAGACCCAGTTCCTAGATTCCCTTTCCTCATCCAGCATTCAATCCAATTTCACAGGTAGTTTTGGTCCCTCAAGTTCCTTTCTTCCAGAAGCCCACTGTTTGCTGGAAAGATTTCACCCAGGCCCAAGAAGGGGATTTTTCTCTTGTGCTTTTATAACACATAAGTTGCTCGGCGGTCAGACGAGCCTCCTGGATTAAACAGACAGGCAGAGAGCTGCAGTGGCTGAAGGACACTGAGCAGTCCCCGTGGCTGGGACGCACACAAGGAGCTGCCGTGGGCTGTGCTGGCAGTTTGAAGTGAAGCAGTGAGGTGACAGCAAAGCTCCTGCCCTGCATGCAGGGCGCGTGTGCTGGTGGTCTCTGCTTCACCCACGGCGCTGGAGTCAGCTTGTCAGACGCGCTGAGCGCAGGTGGGCTGCGGCCCCACACGGGGCTGAAGGTGCTGCTGTGTTTTCCTCCCCCCTCTTCGATTTACGCTTCCAATCGCCGCGGTTTTAACGCCCTGGCAAAGTTTTCCTTTTGTGATGTTTCAAGGTCTCCTGGTGTAGTTTATTCCCGCTCGGAGCTGCTGTGTGATGGCAAGCCAGCAGACCGTGTCCTCACTTAAGCCTGCTGCAAAGGAGCAAGAGCCTCTGCAGAGCAAAGGAGCACGTCCTCTCCCTGCCTGCACATCCAAACACCCCTGGGAATGCCCATGGGCAGAGTCTGGCAGCACAGTGAGGGCTGGGGAGGAGAAACAAGTCATGAGATGACAAACGAAGGCAGAAGTTGGTCACAGTTGGTGGACACGGGCTGCTCCAGGCACTGGGGCTCACCCAGTGCAGGAGGTGAAGCCAGCTGGGCAAGGGAGGCACAGGAAGCACTGGGAGGGTGCTGGAAGGGAAGGTGGGTAAGATGGAGATGGGGAAACAGCAGGAAATGGGCAAACTTGCAGGTGAGGGCAGGTTTTGAACAGAGATGGTGGGAGGAAATCAGTGGTGCAGCACAAGGGGAACTGTGGGGTGGTGGGAGGGGAGGGGTGATCCAGCTGTGGGGGGTGGCTTCTCTAGAAGGCAACAGCAAGGGACAAGAAAAGGAAATGATGCTCAGACCAGGGGGTTGCCAGTGGTGAAACAGTACCTTAGAGAAAGATTCACGAGTAAGAGCACTGACATTGATAATTCTCTGTAAAACAAACAAGCAACCAACAGATTCAAGGGCTTGGAAGGTGCTGATGTCATGGGAAGGCTCTCAAATGTCTTACACATGGAATAACCAGGGTCTGACTTAAAAAGGAAAGTTAGATGAAGGAAATCAGTAAGAGAAAAAAGGACAGGGGAGGATACCAAGGGAAAGCTGAAAGTAGCAGCAGAATTGTGGGACTAAAAGAGACAGAGGAGTAGATCTGGGATATTCGTGCTGATTTCAGTAGAAGGCCAGGAGAGGATATCAGAGATATCCAGAAAAATAAACCAGGAGGCAAAAAGAAGGTGCATACACCTGGTTCAGATGAATTTAAAAGTTCTGTAGCAAAAGAAGTCAAAAGTAACTGATATTTTGTGGTCCAGCTTCAAATCATTAAAAACCTTTGCAAAGGCTGGCAGGAGGGGCTGTGACCTTGAGGGCATCACTCCACCTGCACCAGGAAAGTCCACCCCAAACTGGGCAGGGACCTGGCACAAGGACTTCCCAGCAGTCCAACAAGCCCTCCAAGTGTATCCTCACCACTGCAGAAAAATTAAGACTTGGGATGGCGCCAGTGGCAGTTTGTACCTTGTAAATAGGCCAAAAGGAGAAAAAAGATTAATTGATCAATCCCCAATATTTGTACAACGCACCCTTATCGCAGGCTGCCACTCACTCCTCCTCTTCTGCAGGCACAAAGGCCAACTCCCTACAGGCAGAACATTCAGTGCCAGCCCCAGCACTCACCCGAGGCACTGAAGCTGCAGGGAAACATCCAGGGCTTTCCCAGCAGGGCTGCCTGCAGACACAGAAGCCAGGAGCAGGTCTGGAGAGGAAAACCTCTCTAAACCCACAAAGAGCCAGGACCAGGCTGACCTATGAAGGATTTCAAGCCTTGACAGGAAAGAAATATTACAGGCTGGTGGGCAAAGATCCACGGCTTGCAAGGTTACAAGTCAAAATCCCTGTGGTTAGGAGCTGGCTGCTTGCCCAGGGTGAAACTGTATCCTGGTTATTAGCAGCCTGCTCCTCCTCATCCTTGGGCTGAAGGAATGGGCACCGCCTGCCCCACCTTGTCAGGGATGCCTGGACCCAGAGCCAGTCCCCTGGTGTCAGGTGAGCACATCCATGGGGTCACTTGAGTGCCTGGCATGAAATCCTGTGGGGTTTGCTTGGAGGGGATTTGCTCTGGAGGTGGTTTCCTCCCCCCAGCTCCGCACAGGCTCTGCAGTGACAAGCAGGAATTGCACTGCAGCGGAGCACAGCCCCCCAGAGCAGCAGCAGCTCTGCACTAGCACTGGTTTAACCTCACAACTCATCCCTACCTCTTTTCCAGTCCCTCCAGTCCCTGCTGTGGCCTCCCTCCTGCTGCAGCAGGGCAGAGCAACCTGTGGGGTTGGTGCCACCTCCAGAAGTTCCTGGGGAACACCACACAGCCAGCCCAGCACTTCTCTCTGTCCATGGGTTTGGAGCTGAAAACCTTTTATACTGCTAGAGCTTGTTTCTTTCCTCTCACCCTCACATGGCACTTTCATACCTGTTACTTACCTCCTTCACAGCAGTCTGGGGAGATCAATCACAAAGATCGTCTCAAGGTGCAAACTTTGCACCTGGCTGGAAGTTTTGAAGGTCAGCAGTAAGCTGGTTCATGTTTATGTCTGTGAGGAGCTTTGAGAGCAAGAGGTTTCAAGGGCCAAAGACAACTTACAGACTAAAACATAAAAGCACAACCCTCTGCTGCTGCTGCACGAGCTCACTGCACTGACAGATTAGGAGTCGATGCTGTCGCAGGGAGTTTAAAGGGCACAGCTACTCATGAGGAGGGGAACCTCAGAAAACTGTCTCCAAAAAGAGTGAATCAGAAGCAAGACCCTCTGGCTACCTGAAACCAGGCATTCCTGGACAGCTCTGGTGTCAGTGATGAAGGCTTTTAGGAAGAAAATAGCACATCAGGCAAAGCAGGATGCTCCTGAAACATCTCAGCAGCGGGCTACTGCAAGATGGTTTAGCATTTAGATAAGACAATGCTGTTTTATTTGCAACTGTCACTCCTGATAGCATCCTTGAATTTCCCAGTTTCTGGCCTTGAAGAAATCACCCAGCCCATAATTCACTTGTGGAACAGGGATGGGCATTCACCTGTAGTTCACAAAGCTGATGGAAATTTGGAGAATAATTGCCATGGCCCTGTTGTCCAGCCTGGGAACTCTGCCCGGAGAAAGCAGAGACTTGCACAGAAACCCAGAGCAGAGCTGTGCTGCCAGGTTTGGTACATCAGCAAAATGGGGTCTACACCACCCTCAGACACCTACAGCACCACACATTTCTCTACCTTCGGGTTTCTTTAATCTGTTAAAAAAGTCCTGACCCAGGAACATACCCCTTGATCACAGGCATGCAGCAGTGTGAGGTGTAATGGTAAATACAAAGAGCAGTGCTGGTTTTGGAAGCAAATGCCACTTTTGCAGAGGGCTGTGGTTTAGAGGGACGGTCAGGGCACTACCAGAGGAAAACCATGAAATTTTCTACACAACTCTCACACACTGGTCCCATTAAAGAGCCTTCTGCCTCCTATTAGGCAGCCATTGATTGGAATTAATTAAAATATCTCCTGTGCACTGGACTTGAAACTCATCAGTGCTTTGTCATCATCTGGGAGCTTTCTCCCCAGTTTAAGCAAATATTGGCCGATAATCTGGTTTGCAGTAAGTGCACAGAACATTTACCCTCAAAACACCCTGTGGCATTCAGGTATTCGACAAACTGAAGGGTTTAAGGGTGTGCCTGGCAGTTCTGTTTAGATATACAACTGTGCAATGTGTTTTTTAATCCAAGCTCAGAGAGAAACTTGGCCTCAGAACCCTTTGGAACAGAAAAACTGCAAACACATTTCTGGAATCATAACCCCAAGCCCTTGGCTTGTTCTGGCACTTAACCCTTGAGATGAACCAGCCGTGCTGTGCCTTGCAGCCTGCTCGGTGCCCTGGTTCTGCTCTCTGAGAAGTTTCATCTTCCAGTTTCCAGTGGGGTTTGTTCACAGGAATGTCTCTCCAACCATTCCCATGGCTCTGATGCCTTCACTCAGGTCCTGCTCCTCTCCCAGGAGGGACCACGCGCTTCGTCCCCTGGAGCAGCACCCCAGAGCGAGCCCGTGGAAGGCTGGCACTGCCAGCCCTGGCTCTGAGCAAGCCCTCACATCAGACAGCCGTACCTGGCTGGGCCAGCCCCAGAGAGGCCCCGAGCTCAGCAGGACTCGACCGTGTGTGAAGCAAAGGAGCAGGAGGAGACTGCGAATGCCGGAGCTGCTGCTGGAGCCCCGCCGGGAACTGATCCTGACAGGCCATGCATCTTTAATGGTGCTCTGCACACAACACACTTGATAGCTGAAGGCATAAAAGCCTCAGCAGGAGTGTCAGAAGCCTTTGTCCACCTCTCAGAGCCAGATCCAGTTTCTACAGTTGATGAAAGTCCCCCTGTTGGCTTTAGCAGGGCCTGAGGAAGGAAAGCTGCAGCTTGGACTTACAGCTGTGAGAGTCAGGGGCTGGGTTATGGGGATTTAAACACAGATATTCCGTGCTTAGGACTTTCTCCTCAGTAAGAAAGATGGCTTTACTGGTCAGCTGCCCCGACAGGGATGATGCTGTGCAAACACCAGTTTCTGCTGCAGCAGCATTCAAATAACCTGGGTTGTGTTTTCAGAGTCCAGCCTGTCACACGTGCCCAGTGTTTCCAAAAGGGAATAATGCCTCTGCTCTTTAAATCCATAAATTCTCATTTGAATAATCAGCATTTAAGAACAGTGAGAATGAGAACAAAGCAACACCAAAAGACACATCAGGAGGCAGCAGAAACTCATCCCTTTATCAGAGTTCCTTGACATTAGAAATACAGACTCAAGGTTAAGGTATCCAGCCTTAATTGAATATTCAGTATTACACAACACACACAGCTCTAGAAGCAACATCAGGATTCTTTTCTTCCCCCCTGAGGCTATTGAGACCTGGTTTAACGATGTATCAAGACAACCTCACGGAGCAGAACACGCAGAACAAACCCCTCTCCCTGGTTATGGGAACACACAAGTCACTCCTGCCCCAAACTTGGGTTTTATTTTGCAACACCCCAGATTGTCCCATTTTTATCGAGCTTTTAGCAGAGCAGATGAATGGTTTTTTCCTTTCTCAGTGCATTCAGCAGTTCATTTGGGCATGGCTCTGCATCTATTGCAGATCAAGACATCCCTGATTGCTTTCACATGTATTCCAGTTAACTAGCCCTGGTCAGGTTACAGAACAAATGCAAGGCCATTTTTTCATCGAGATCCTAATGAGTAGGAAAAAATCAATACAACAGCTGTAACAGGAAAAGTGATGATGACAACAATACACTGTGCTACAGCATTTGAAATTAGGGGGAAAAATTGATTCTAATCAATATTAATTGGAAGTTTCCTGCTCTGGTACTCTGAGTGCTTATTGAAAGTCTGGTTCACAGTTGTACCACCCAGTCTGATCATGGACTGTCTGTCCCATGATCTGTCTGGGACATTACTGTCCCACAGAGTTTGTCTGATGTTTTTTGACACAAGGATGAGCCTCCAGGAAAAATAAATATTAAGGGCAAAAAAAAAGGAACAAAGAGCAAGATGGTGGTGGTTGTTTCACAGATGAGTTTTGCTCACATACTTCTCCATTTCATGAGAAATAAAACTGTTAATTTCTAGTTCCCACTAGAAGATTTGGTGCCTGACCAGGCAGAGTGCAGAGGGCTTCATTTCAAATTCTTATCAATGTCCCACATCCCCTCGTCAACTGCTGCTGCTTGTTCAACAACAACCAAGTTTAACCATGCAGTTGTTCAGCTGTTCTGAATGTGACTGGATGGATAAAAACTCACAGCACTGGGGATGGAGTAATCAAAATTGAGCCTTTGCCACTTACATCACATAAACAACACTTATTTCAGTCTGAAAGCATTACAGGTACTGACTCAGTAGCCAGGACAAACACAGAGCTACCACTGCCCAAGTTCCCAGGAAAATACCAGAGAGGAAGATAGCATTCTAGAAATGTAAGAGGACACTGGGAAAAGTCATTCCAAAGCACACAAGACACTTCTAAATGTTGATAACTGCTTAGCACTAATTAATTTTTTTAAATTCCACCCACAGGTGAAGGAATAAAGCCCTGATGTTTGAAATGAGCACTGCTGAAGGCTCAGCAGAATTAATGGTGCAATGACTCAGGGCTGGTTACCAGCAGAACTTGAGCTGGGCACTGGTGGCACTGAGCAGACCCCAAAGGGACAGGGTCAGCTCACAGCAGTACCTGGCTGTCCCAGTGCTCTGCAAGCCTAACCCCACTCATTTCCTAAAGGTTTTTGAGAAGGATTATTCTGGAGGAGAAGGAAAGAAGGGAGGATTTGTGGTGGTTAATCTGAGTAGTCTTAATTTCTTAAGGAGTTACAGTATTTTTATACTCATAAGAGGAATCCAATTCTGCAAATTAGAGTGTAGGGAGAATTTGGGATGTCTTTCTCCATGGCTGGCTTACAGCAGGCTGAGGAAGGACCAGCTGTCCCTTGGTTTGAGAAGATGCTTTGGCATCCATGCTAAATTATTCCCAAAGGGAGTGGTTAAAGTGGGCGACCTCTGGTCTGCCTTGAGCCAACAGGCTCTGCAGCCAGGTCTGTCAGCTGGGATGAAGCCTCTCAAAACAGCCACCAAAGCCTTCAGGTGTGGGATTAAACTGCCCATCCCTTCCTCAGAAACCCCTGCTCAGCACTTTGGGACACTAAATAATGTACAACACAAAATGCTATGGCTAAGCTTCTTTGGTAAGGTCTTAAATTTTCTTGGTAATAATGTTTTAGAGGCATGTGGGGGTGAGGCATCAGTGAAGTCACCAGAAACACAGATTTATGTCTATTAAGTCTCACAGCAACAGTTAGTATTCACATTTAAAATTATTTTCTTGGCTGTACCTTAAATCACACTCTAAGAAATAATTTTTATACCTGGACTAGAGCAGCCTGCTGTTAAATATCAGTACCTTGTGTCAAGGAGATATTCCTATCCCTTACCATGAAACAGTGGGGGGGGAAAGTCATCTAAATCTGAAATACAGTAGGAAAAAGAAAGGTTTCCAAAAGCAATGAATACTGGTTTAACTGTGCTCCCACAGATATCAACAGAAGCTTTGTCTTGTTATCAGGCTGGACACTTACAAATCGCCTCATAATGCCTGAAATGCCAATTCTGCTGAGCAAGGGGCAAAATCTTGCCTTTTCCTGTGGGTGGTAGGCTGTAAGTGCTCAGTCAGGTGTGTGCACCTAAATAAAAGATATATCCCCCCGGAGTGCAACTGAAGTTTCAGGTCTGGCCTCTTTAAAAAAAAAACAAACCAAACCAAAAGTCAGTTTGCAGCTCTGATGAACACACGGATGTTGAGGCTCACCCTGGAGGCCAGGCTTTGGCACACCTGGCTTGGCAGCATCGTCCCCCAGTCCATGGCAAAGCCCCAGGAGCTGCCTGGCAGAGCCCAGCTGGAGGTGGGAGATGTCTCCCCTGGGAGCACGAGGACCACAGGGTTGAGGAGCACCACTCTCAATTCACACGTGGAGGGAGGGATAGAGAAAAACCCTCTCCTGCTTCCTTTTACTAATTCATGCAGGCAGCTCATTTCCTTTCTTAAGGCAAGAATTAACAGAGTTAATGGGTTGCTACAAATTCCTTATTACTGGGAAGCTGATGCTTTCACTGCCTCTGCCCGACATGGGCACACAGCAGCACTGGAAGGGAAAAGTCCCTGTGGTTTCCTTGGGCTCTCACATGGCCTGGGGCACACCCAATTTAGAGATCAGCAAGAGCCCTTAAATTACCTCTGGACAGGCATGAGCCCTGCCCAGAGGGGCTGCAGGGACAGCCAGAAATCCCAGGAGGAGGCAGGCTGGAGGTGAGTCCCTGGCTGGCCCCAGGCTTGCCCAGGGTCACAGCCTCGTCTGTGCTCTGCCCACCTCACCCCGTGCCCCGGGACACCTCCATCTGCTGTGAGTTTACAAATAACCCAAACCACCCCACGCAGGGTCCCAGGGCTCGAGCACTGCACACAACGTAATGAGCCCTCAGCAGCAGGAGCCTCTCCAGATCTCAGCCAACACCCTCCACCTGTTCTGCACTGAGGCAATCATTCATTTCCCCTCAAAGTCCAACCAGCTATGCCTTCCACTGTGCCAAGGCAGCCACCAAACTGAAGTGTCACCAAAACCACCCAGGACCAGACACATCAACATCACATCATGAGCAGAAGAATAACTCAAATAGTTAATTTCTGTCCTCTGCAGCATCCCCCTCTCACCGTGCAGGTGGCAGTCCCAGCCCCTCAGCAGTGTCACAGCCCTGCCAGGCTGCAGCTCAGCGAGTCCCCAGCAAAGCTGGCAGGACCACAAAGTGCTGTGGGCACAGCTGGCTGAACTGGCTCAGCCTGAACCCTTCAGCCCAAGCCTGGGCATACCCACACCACGGCTGGAGACAGGTCCCTGCCTCCTGGCACCGAGCCTGTGAGAAACAGGCACTGCTTTCAGCAGTGCTGCCAAAGGTGTTGCAATAGATTTTGCTTCTCTGCAGGGCCACCAGGCTGTTGTCCACACTGTGACAATTGGTTTTTTCCCTTCCATCTTCCTGCCCTTAATCACCCCCAGTGCCCAGCCTGGCCATGCACAGCTATAGCAGAAGTGTGGGAAGGGATCTGGGAGAGTCCACAGCCCCAGGAACAGGAAAAGCAAAGCATAATTCATGCTACAGATTATTTTCAGCCAGCAGAGAGATGGGGAAACAGTCCTGTGCTGGTGATCCCTGGTGAGATGCTTTCCCTCCCTTCTTCTCTGAGCAGCTGCAGTAGGAAACACTCTCAGAGCCACCATTAAGCTTTCTCTTAATTCAAGAGTAAGGAGAACCTTATCTTAGACATATCTACAGCTTTCTTCCCTGTTTTCTGTGTGAAAACAGGTCTCTTCTACCTAGAGTAAACCTCCTTTAAGCAAAGCAAAAGGGAGCCTGTGACCACTGCAGGGTTTCTGCAAGGAGCTCTGCTCACCAGGAGACAGAGGCCGGAGACACCTGTCCTGCAGAAACACCATTCCAGTCCCATCCTCAGCACTCACTCATCCCACAAAGCTTAAGCCAAGCAGGGATTTGAGCCAAGGGTCTAACAAGAGTTACAGGAGCACCCGAGGTGGGATATCACTGGGGCTGCTCTACTACAGAAGGAAAAGCAACAAGTCACAGACACCCAGTACCTGCTGTGGAGGAGGCAGCCTGTTTGCCTCCTCTCCAACAGCAGCCATCGATGCAAACCAACAGACCCAAAATTTCTGAAATCACACAGCTGAGAATCAAAACCCTGTGAGACAAAGCTGATTCCCAGCTAGACATCCTCCACACTCATTATCCCCATCCCTCTGAGCTCATCTCCTGCCTGCCCACACCTCACCCACTGACTGAGCCCACCACCAGCACTCAAATGCAGCTACCAACACAGCACAGGCACAGCTGGGCAGGATCCCTTTTATTCTGCAAGGATTAGAAATGCTCCAACCAAATGTGCCATGTAATTACTGCAGTAATGTATAAAGCAGAGTGGAGGTGGTGAGAAGTTCATGGTGCCTTATTTAGTGGCAGGTGATTAGTTAAGTTACAGGGCTGGGGTTTTTTTCTTTCTTAATCTTTCACTCTTCTGTGAAAAATTCAATTTGCCTTAAGGCAGCATTGAGAGCTGATACTGACCTAATCCCTGAGCAGCCCAGACCTGACCCGCTGCAAATTCCCACCTCTGTCACAAAACCACATTCCTCTCCCTGACAATACAATGGCCCCTGGATCCTTTTACCTTCAGACCCTGCTTAAAATGTGGGCTGCAAAACACATTATATAATTGTGAATCAAAAGTCAAATCTGAGCCGGCAGGTGAAAATGTGTTTGGCTTGTTCTGCAAGCCTGAAAAAGCAGCATTAAATATTTTCTATACTTCTTCCTTTGAAGGCTTTCAATTTTTCCTTCTCCTCCCTTCTCTGTTAGGATCTTAATCTTTCTGCTCAGCAAACATTAATTCTCTTCTGTCCTGCTAGTGTTAAAACTGGCATCTCTGTTGATCACTCTTCCTCCCTTCCCTGCGCTCTTAATTGATCATTGTCACTAAAAATGTCACCAGAAATCTGGGAGGGATACTTGATACCAAAGTGCTCCTGGGGAACGGCACAGGGAGGAACTGCAGGCAGAAATAAGTACTTATTTCTTCTTTCAGCCCTGCAGTAACCGAGAGCTTGACGCACACTCTCCTCCCTCTGCATTCAGAACTTTAAGCAAATAATTTGAAGGTCGTATTCTCGAGCACAAGGGTGCTCCAACACCCTCTCAGTGACACCCAGCTGTATTCCTGAAGCACAAGGGTAACAGTGCCCTTGGACGTGTGGGTGTCAGCGTGCAGCCGTGTGGAAGGGAAAAGCACAAATGCATTTACATTACAGGAAAAATGCGGGCTGGCGGCTCGGAGGGGAACAGTGATGTGTGACCCAGGCTGTGGCACGTTGTACCAGGGTGTGGAGAAAGCATATTCCAGCTGCATCACTCTGCTCCTGCTGAAGTCATTAGTGCTGGATTCCCACCAGGAGAAGATAAATGCTCCCAGGCTCGAGGACTCGATGGCAGAATGTGCTGTACGGGAGATAAAGGGATGAGGTGTCAGTGCTGGGATGGTGATCCCTGTGGGATGCACCAGGGCGTTGCAGGGACAGCTGCAGGAGCTGCTTCACTCAGGGCAGGGCAGCTGGCATGGAGCCATCAAACCCTGGTTGGTACAGGGGCAAATTACAAAGGTACACCAGGGCACCTTTCCAGAGCATCCCACAAACCTGTGGGGATGTGCAGGAACTTGGAGCTGGGTGAAAACCACCCAGTCATGGATTGGGTTGGGTTGGAAGGGACCTTAGAGACCCTCTCATTCCACCCCCTGCCAAGGGCAGGGACACCTTCTACTCTCCCAGGTTGCTCCAAGCCCTGTCCAGCCTGGCCTTGGACACTTCCAGGGATGGGGCAGCCACAGCTTCTCCGGGCACCCTGTGCCAGGGCCTCCCCACCCTCACAAGGAGGAATTTATTCCTTATATTTAATCCAAATCTACCCTCTTTCAGTATAAAATGTCTCTGTGTGCACAGGCTCTCAGGTTTACAAACCTTTATGAGCCTCTCTGGAAAGAGTCACTGAGGGACCAGGCATGACAGCGGGGTCATTGCTGCTTCTCTGCACATGTTCTGCTTCCCAAAATGGCCAGGGAATGTAGTTTTGACAAAAAAATGGAGAGAGCAGTGAAAAACAGAGCATATTTTGTGGAGCTCTGACAGCCAAAGGCTTTTCATTCTGTGTTTTCCATGAAACAATGCTGATAGGAAAAGGGACAACTCGGGAAAACCCCGCTGCTCCACCTGCACCCGGGTGTACTTGTTTGGGCTGGGATAGAGTTAATTTTCTCCACAGTGGCTGGTGTGGGCCTGTTTTGGGTTTGTGCTGAACACAGAGATGTTTCAGTTCCTGCTGAGCAGGGCTTGCATCGCACCAAGGACTTTTCTGTTCCACCAGCGAGGAGCCCGGGGGTGCCGAAGGTGTGGGGAAGGGACAGAGGTGGGATGGCTGATCCCAGCTGGCTCCAGGGATATCCCAGCCCACGTGGCCTCGTGCTCAGCACACAGAGCTGGGAGGAGAAGAGGGAAAGGAGAACATTTGGAGTGTTTGTCTTCCCCAGCCGCCGTTACCCGTGATGGAGCTCTGCTCTCCTAAGGAGGGCTGAACACCTGCTGCCCATGGGGAGTGGGGAATGGATTCCTTGTTTTGTTTTGCTTGCATGCACGACTTTTGCTGCCCATATTAAACGGCCTTTATCTCAGTCCATGAGTTTTCTCACTTTTCTCTCACCCCTCACACTGGGGGAGGGAGCAAGTGGCTCCATGGGGCTGAGCTGTTGGCTGGAATTAAAGCACAGCAGCAGGGAGGGGGGATGCTGCAGGCACGGAATAGAGCTCCCTGGGATTCTCTCTCCATGCCTCAGGCAGGGCATTCTGCATTTTATATCCTGCATCAATCCTATCTAATGCCTTAAACTTCTCTTTCCAATAGCTAAATTATTTTAAAAACCTTGTCATTCAATCATTTGAGGTAACTCTCTTTTCTCTGGAGAAATTATTCTATCGTTCTGTTCAGTAAGGGAGAAATTAAACATGATCATATTAATTATGGTTCCTCATTTAACATAAAGCTGTAATCAAATGCCTTTCATGTCTAAACAGTAGTGGCAGTGGTAGTAAGAAATTGTGGCATTAAAGGCTTGCACTAAAGTTCAAAATGTTTAAATTATACATCTCAGGAGAAACTGGTGCCACATTGAGAGAGGTACCACCTTTTTATTTTCAAGCAGAAACATGAAGGTGCAAAACACTTTTAAAATAAACATACTTTTGCTTTAATTTCCAGGAAGATCTTAGGATGCCGAAATAATATATATATATATTTATAATAATATAAAATACCAGGGGTTTTTTTGCCTAGATTTAAGCCATGGTGCCTTCTTTTGAAAGGAAGGGGCAGCCTGGTTGGGCATCTTCTGACAAAGCCCATGAAACAAAAATATGTCAAGGACATGCAGTCTGCAAAGCAGGAGAAATGGAATTTGTCCCTTCTGGCAGGGCTGGACTCACCGGGTTCCTACCAGCCTGGTGGGGACTGCTCGTGTCTGTGGCTCCAAAGTCAGCTTCAGATTTGAGGACTGATTTCCTGAGGCAGAAAACCCAGGAGCATTTCTGTCTGCATTTCAGGAAAACACTTCCTTCAATTCAGGAGCCGGAGCTGCTCCAACAGCCGCCTGCAAGGAAGAAAAATAGGAAGTGGTCAGTGGGGCTGCTCAGAACGAGTCACGGAGGGTTCCTTCTATGGGAAACACCAAACTGCTATTTTGGGTTCCAAATCTCAACAGTGGTGTTTGGAGGGGCAATTTTTTTGTTGTTTGCTTAATATCTACTTCTTCCAGTGTGGGGACATTCCCATGTGAACCAGCCCCACTTCCCACGTGGCTCTGCAGCTCAGTCCCTGCTGCCAGACCGTGCAGAGGGGTGTTGGAGAGCACTTGAAAGTTCTCCTTGAAACAGTGACCATCTACTGAACCCCTCCCCACAAAGCCCAGGGCTTGAGATAAAATCCCTCTCTGAGCCCTGCTTCCCAGAGTGTAAGGGTGCACTTTGATACCTGATAAAATCAATTGTTGGTGGCTGCTGGCTCCTGTGACTGAAGTGACACTGCTTGTAAAACCGCCATCCACAGCTCCTAAATACACAATTAAAAACACATTTCCAAGCTCTCTGTAAGACACAGAGCACAGCCAGTGCTTGTACCTATTTCAAATCTCAGCATGTACAATTGCAGAGTGGGTTGAAGGGGATATAATGTTATACAGTGCACTTTGAGTTGGGTAAACATGCTCAAGGGGTTTATGGTTCCTGGGAATTGTCATCTCTGCTGCCTGGGGAATCAGCTGTGTGATGAAAAGCAGCATTCACTGAGATTTCTAACATGCATTCAAGAGACTGGGCTCAGAGGTAGTATAAATATGAGTTATTCCCTCCCTTTTTGCATCATTATAAAAGCTGTTTTCACTCAGTACCCAGACAAATGGATCTGGGCAGCAAGGGGCAGAAGCAGCCTCCTGTGAATAGGAGCTGTGGTCAAAGGCATGGATTAAGTTTTACAGCACAGGGGGAAGCCAAGCCCTCGGGAGCTGGAGAATCATCCCTTGCAGCCCCGATTCAGTGCAGCCCCTGTGGAAGGAGGCCTGAGCAAAGCTCTCCTGGATCACACACTGGGCATTTCCCAGCTCTGCCAGGCATGAACCTGCAGCATGAACCCATTACAGAAAACTCTGTATCCTCCTAGCTCTTCTCTCCCTAGAAAATTGCCATAAATGCCCAACTGCACTGCAGCACCACCAGCTGCTCTCAGCCAAGGGGCACTGCTGGGCACAGGAGGGCCCTGCTGGGCACGAATCGCCCGGCTGGGGACAGCGGGACTGCGGCCCCGGGCCCCGGGCTGGACGTGCCTGAGACCGGCCCGGCTCGGCTCTTCCCGTTCCCGGCCCAGGGGACACTCCCGGGGCTGAATATCAAACGCCTCCTGCGAACCGCGTCGGCCGGAGAGCATAAATAAAACCTACAGAGGAGCCACAGCCGTTCCCACAACAAGAAGTTACCGGCGGTTAACAAAGGATAAAAGCAAATAACCGAGCCCCCGGTTCCTTCCATCGGCACCACCCTGGAGCAGGAGGGTGTCCATCACTGCTGGAATCAAAGCCTTCCTCTCCATTGTTTCCCAGCAGCGAGGACAGCCCGTGGCCCTCTGCCACAGCAGCGCGGGATGAAAGGATGCCGGAGCCCCCGCACAGCCGGAGCCGGCGCTGCTCCCGCCGCCGCCCCGCGGAGCTGAGCCAAGCCCCTCTCGCAGGGCAGCAGCGGGGCCGGGCTCCGGTGCCCTGTCCCAGCCCCGCGCTGCTGCGGCACGGCCTGGGGCTGGCACAGCTGCCCGGCTGCAGCTCAGGAACATCCCCGGCCCAGCACCCCAGCACCATGCCCAGTCCAGCGTGGTGTTGCTACTCCGAACTCATCGTCCTCGCTGAGCTCTGTAATTTGGATACTTTAACCTGGCCTTTCAACACGCGTGAGGGCAGGGTTCTGTGATGATCCCGTGCAAGGACTCCAGGAGCACTGCGTTCCCGTGTCCCTGGCTGTGTGGCACTGCCCGCCTGGGATGGGTCGCCGTCCCCTTCCTGGTTCACACACACATCACACTGCTCCTGTTCTTAGACTCCCCCCTCAACATCTCCTGCAGGTCACTTCCAGGACCAGGCTGGAGGAACCTTTGATCCAACAAACCTTTATGTTTATTATGGGCAATTAATGACTGAGTGTGGATGAAAACCATTTTGACTTAACCACTTTTATGGTGTCTTGTCTGTATGGAGAGTTTGGCCAGATTGCAGCAAGAGTTCCACTGGTCTCCCCATCCTTTGCAAGGATGCAAATCTCTGCTTCCTCCACTGGGAACTTGCTCCAACAGGGTCTCCATCGATGCCCCTACTTACAACAACCAAGCAGAAAGTAGTTATTGAATAGGGAACTAAAAGCTCTGCTCACCATTACCAGCAAAAGCAAGGTTTGCTGTCATGGACTATCTTTCAGAGAGATTCGTATCCTAAATGGGGCTTTTCATGAGAAATCCACTTAGTATTCCTCTAAAATTCCAGGAGGGTGAAATCCCCCACTCCTTCATCTCATTAAGGATGAAAGAATGCCAGGTATGTGGCAGGAATCTGGGGAGAGGAGGAGTGGGGTATATTTTAACCAAGTTGTAGAGTGGGAAAAATAAACTGATCTAAGGATGAGGATATGAAATGCATTTCCCAGAGCTCAGAAGCAATGCCAGCCAGGAGCAATGTGCTAATGCTCAAGGAACACAAAACTGAGTTTAAGGTGACATGTCATTGTGGATGTGTCCAAGAAAGCAGTTTGGGACCCTCTCAAGGCATTTTGCCTCTGGAGCCCTGAGAGTTTATTACTTGATGGCTTCTAGATCAGGTGGATTTATCAACGTGTAGCAGATAAAATCCTGAAAGGCAGCTGGTGCTCAAGGTGAGGGGGTGACAGAGAGGTCTGTGTGCCACAGAAGACTTCTGGTCATTCTAGCAGGGACTGAGTTATTTCTAAAATTGTGTGGGGAAGCCCAGTGAAGGGGCTCTCTCAAAGGAGAGCAGGAAGATCAGACCAATAGGACAGTTCCTCATCTGGGCACGGCGGGGCTGCTGTTCAAGTGCAGAAAGAAGTGTCAGTGAGGCAGGATAGTTTTACCCATTACTATTCGCCTCTGAAGGGAATCAAAACACCCTGAAGAACAAAACCTCCACATCAAAATGTTTAGTGGAAAGATAAGACTACCCAAAAACTGTTGGCACAAACTGGAACTCGCTTCCAAGCAAGCTCAGACAAGGCAGTGAGTTCTCAGCCTCCCAAGCTTGCACAGGACAGTTTTCCCACTTGGCACAAGGAGCCATTTAGGAGCATGGAGTGTGCTCCAGGGAGAGCTGCAGAAACAGGGTGATAGTTTAGAGAGGAGGAAAATCAGCCTCTGCTGCAGCCAACAGCCTCCCAACCCTCCTGGGCATCAGGAAAGTGTCACCACGGCAGCTTTGAGGCTTTGGGGGCTGCAGGTCGCCACCATCCCTCAAAACTTCTCCTGCCCAGAGGTCCAGCAGGCACCCTTGCCTTTCACCTAAACAAGGAAGGCGCCCAGTGCACCGTGGTCTCCCTGCTATCCCATACTCTGTCTCCCTCTATATTCCCAAGGAGCTCAAGCAGGAGGAGCTTTCCAAAGGTCTCTCTCTCCTCTGGAATTCATTTGGCAGAATTTTGAACAAAGCCACACTTTTTCCTTGCGTGTTGTGATGCTCATTTGTCCAGCCAGACCTGCCACGAGCTTCCCTGGGGATGAGCTTCCTCCTGCTGTACCAGCCTGACAGCTGAAGTGCAGGAACTTGGATGCCTTCACAGAACATCACTGACAACATAAAAATGCTTTCCCCATCAGCACTGCATATTTACCTCCTGCCAGATGAAGGGAGAAGCTGTTTCATGCTTCCCCTCAGTTCTGAAATAATTTAAAAGCTAAAAAAATACTGTCCTGACTAAACCCAGGAATTTTAAGAGCACAAAAGTTTCTCGGTCAGACCATAAATGCAGCTTGCTTTGTACTCAGATAGCAGGGAACAGCAATTGCTTAAAAATAAAAGCATACCTGCACAGAGAGATTCCCACCATACCTGAGACTTCTGCTGGCTTCAGGAAATGAGTGGTTTGAAGATTTTTCCACTTGTCACACTGTGCATTAAGCACAGATGGACCAAGCCTCCATGATTTTACTTGCCCTCCCTCCTTCCCCAGAGGAGCTGTGCACTCTGAAAGCCTCAGCCAGCACCACTCTCAGGTTGGCTCTGCTGAGACACAGAAGTGAGGGCAGAGCAACAGCTGTGAATTCTCATGAGCAAACACTGTATGAGCTGGATCCATGAAAATGGTTCTCTCATCACAGCCTCTGCTGCATTAGAAAATGGGAGCCAAGTCCACTGCCCAAAAAGAGGAAGAAAAGACCCCCAAGGATGTGAAAAAAAAAAAAAAAGCCATATAATTTAAAAATAACAAAAACAAAAAAAAAATCCCTTGTTACCAGGACACCTTGCTGACATGAGGGTTGAGCTCGTGTGAACGAGGAGGGGGAAAAGGTGTTTGTCAACTACATACAAGAAGCTGAGTGCCTGAAAAGAGGGAATGAAAGGAGCCTGAAAAACTCTTGGCAAACCATGCCCGGGGTTTGAGCCATTTCAAATCGAGTTCTGTTGAAGCTGATGCTCAGGGAGCAGCTCACTCCCTGCGCAGAGCAGTGGGAGTGAGCAGCGGGAATCAGCACAGCTGCTCTGTGCCTGCCGTTCCGAACCATCGGCTGGAAATCCCACCATATGAATTTGGGGATAATGTTAAATCCATTACAGCATTCTCCCCTCCCCTGCTCATCCCACGCGAGCTTCAAAACTTGTGGTTTATGACTGACTGCCAGAGGATCACTGTGGGCTGTCTCCGGAGGGATAATCCTAAATTTTAAGTGACAGTTCACGGGCATCTTCTCTTTCTTCAGAGAGGCTGTCTTACACAGCACATTAAGTATTCCAGAGATTAATAACTGGAGCAGAGAGTTCTAATCTTGGTGTCCTAGCAGAGATTTAGCAAAGAACATGTTTGAAGTTGCTGTGGCACAGGAAGCATAAGAAGCCTTGAAGCCCCAAAGCGAAGCTTGGCGGCAGCTCCAAAGGAAATCTGGGACATGGGACACGTGGTGGATGTTCAGTCCCCAGGGCTGCTCACTGACGTGGTGTTTCCACCCAGAGCAGGTTTTGGGGACCCTGTGAAAGGTGGGACCCAGTTTGAGCTCTCTTTTAAATAGACCAAACTCAGCACTGCTGTGAAATTGTACTTTCGTATTCTTTGACCTGAAGTAGGGCACAGCTGAATTGTATAACCAGGTTACAGGTTGCTTTGAACTTCATTTCCCAAGGACCAAATGGGAACCACTTGACCATCTCAGACCTGGCAATGGCACTGGGTCAGCTTGGGGGACTCGTGCCAGGATAAACACAGCAGTGGTGCTGAGGCTGCTGGCACAGCAGCTCGCTCAGCAGCAGCCCTGCCATCGCTTGGCAAAGGCCCTCACAGCAGCACTTTGACTCTCCTGCCCACAGAAGGATTATTTCTCCTCCTACAGCTCCTCACACAACCAGAAGTCCCATTAAAAAGGGGCCCAGCTGGTGTCTTCTGGCCTGTTCCCCTCTCAGGGGGCACAAACCAATGGCATAGACAGTCCAAGCCCCTTCTGGGTTTGGAGAGTCCTGTGCCACTCACATGGAAAACAACCAAATTCTTCTGCACACGGGGATGAGAAAACCTCGCCACCCACCAGTGTCACAATGGTGTAGCTCCACGAGGACTCCAACACTACTGTCCATTGTGTCCTCCTGCCCCCAGCACCACACCCTCCTTCCACTTCTCTCCTGCCAGCACCAGTGCCCAGGCAGCACCACAGCAAATCATTACCAGGGAACTGAACTGAAACGGGTAAAATTCATCCCATTCTGACACATTCATGCTTTTCATGGTGCTGCTCCAAGCACCTGAATGGCCAGCAGGACACTGAGAGCAGCCTGTGACAGTGATCCCCTTGTCCAAGTTGGTCAGTTACTCCAGCTACTGTGGGCACAAAGTAACAAATTAACAGCTAATAGCCAGGAGATTATAAAATAATGCTTCCTTAAAGCTGTTTAAGCAGCTGCTCTGGCACCTCTGTGCAGAATTAAGACAGCTCTGCTTTGAATTAATGCAAGAGAAGTGGCTGGCACGATTTGGCCAAAGATTTAGCACTCATATAATCATGCATTATAGATGCCCTTCCAGGCCCTCATTCTGGAACAGTTTTATGTACAACACACTTATCTATTTAGCAGCCAACACCAAGTATCAGAACAATTTCCACACCTTGAGTAGTCCCTCTGCCCAAAGTACCTAAAGATGGGTCAGAAAGGGGTCAAATAGCAATGGGACAGCATTTACTCTACTCCAGGTCACTGAGATCAGAAAAGACATGTTGGGGTGTAACTTTGCTGGTTTCAGCACAGCATGTTTTTCCACATTCTTTACCACCCATAGAATTCCCTTAATTGTCCTAAAATCTGCCTCCAGGCAGCCAGGGATAGGATCAATAATCCAAATTTGAGGTCACCTGGGGGCAGCCAGCTCCCTTCTCCTGCCCTGCCCAGCAGCCTGCGAGGAGGAGGCAAAGGCTACCAGGACCAGTATTGCACCTGGGACTGGCCAGTGCTGGGTGCCACAGGAACCGTGAGAGCAGGTCTGTAACAGCCCTTCCCTCACAGGCTCTCTGAAGAACATTCAATGCACAGGTGAGATCTCAATATTTGCCCACAAATTCCTCTTTTTAAAGTAATTGTAAATCTCGGTAATACTTTTGAATCCAAAAATTTCCTGCTGTGGCCACAAACCTCAGCACAAACAAGTTCCTCATGTTCTTTGCTTTGAATCTGCCAGATGACAACTTACCTTGATGCTCTGCAGCCCGTGGGGACAGCAAATCACCACCTCTACACCTTTTTTATATCAGTTACTGTCAGGATATTTCCCTCATTACCTTGCCTTTTCCAGTTTTTGCCCAAGTGAGGGAGTCTCCTTAGGTTTAGGTTCAGCATTCAGTAGGGATTATTCTTTTGGGAAAGCAACAACAAGTTGTTCAGTGCAACAGCTGAATCCCCAGGCAAATTTAAGCTGGAACATATTGTACAGCAGGCCAGGGGCCTGGCTGCAAACCCGTGTGTTTAAGCAAGGTACAACCAATCAAATCCATCCTTATTGCTCTAAAGAGGTGGAATCACTGAAACATAAGTTAGTGATAAAGCAAAAAGCTTTTATTGCTAAAACAACTTTTGATCAAAAAGTCCCATCAAAGAGCTGCCCAGCTCAGCCTGCAGAACCACTCAAGGGCTGCACAAAGCTTGCAGTGCCTCTGGACTGTGCTTTACAGAGGGCTGTGTCTTTACGTGCCCAACTCTCCAGTTTCAACCTCAACATCGGTACCTGTGACATCGATGGAGACACGAAGTACCCAAGGCTTGTTTGGTGGTGGTTTAGCAGAAGGTGAGGAGCAGGAAGGAGCTGGAACACGAGGCCCCGGGAGGCGAGGCTGAGCTCAGCCCCTGCGGTGCCCTGCAGCACGGGCTGCCCGACGTGTCCCGACAGACGATGGTGAGACAGGCACGGGGGGACCCCTGCTGGGCTGCCGGGCCTGGTACAGCCCCGCTGCAACAAAAGCCATACAAAACCAGGACATTTTATTACACTTAAAAAAGCTGTAAAACACACACACTCCAAAAGCCCTGAGTCTTACTATGCCAGTCTCTAAGAGGGTGCTTTCCTCTCCCCGAGCTGCTGTGTGTGAGCAGCACTGAGCGCTCTGGCCGTGCCAGTGTGTCCTGTCCTCCTTGGCCAAGGGCCTGGATGGGATCCCAGTGCTCCCGAGTAGCCAGCGAGGCTCTGCCCTGCTGCACACCAGGAATTCTTCCCTGTAGCCTTGTGGGTGCCAAGGACAGGGCTATGCCTGCTCACTGGGGTTCCCTGTGCCCGAGGCTCTGCTGGGAGCCGCTGCCTCGGCCGTGCGTGGGGCCTGCTTGGGAAGGCGAATGGGAACGTAGACGTTGGAAGCACAGTGCTCCTTGAGGTACTCCCCTCCTTTCTCCTCATAGTCCTTCCTGGTTATCCAGCCTTCCTCACGGTTCGTGTACTCCACTGCCCAGTCCCTAGCCCCGTACCAGGCATCCAAGACAGGGCTGGAAGCAAGATGAACCTGGATGGAAGGGAAACAGAACAACGCCCATTCAGCACAGGAAACAGAAGCCCTTTTTACCCTGATTACAGTGGTACATGACACAAACCACTGAACTGCAGAAATTGGAGCTGATTATTCAGTATCTCTCAGAAAGAGTAATGTTAGGAATGGGTTCAAGTGTGTTTTCACCTTAGTATTAATTCCTCAGCAATCAATTGCAAATTTCCAGCCAAACACGCTTGGGTGTGCACGGTCCTTCAGCAGAAGCAGAATTTCCTTTTTTAAGGCATCTTCTGCACTCACCATGCTGAAAGAGCAACTGTCTCTTTGCTTAACCTGCATCTTCTCAGGTCAAGAAGCTGTTTGCAGAGTCCTGTCTTAAAGCACTCTCCATGCCCTAAGCACTCCTGCTCTGCCCCCCACCCAACCCCAATTACTTCTGACCATGGAACAGGCTGTTCACACAAACATCATGGCAATACACACACCTGAAAGGATGACTGGAATGGCCTCATTTCCAGGAGTTCCTTCTGGATCCTAGCTTTCAGTCCAGGGTACATCGTATTTCCACCAGTGAGGAAAACATTCTGCACAAGAATAGCCTGTTGTTCCTTTGAATACCTGCAAAGAACAAGAACAACTTCAGCCCTTCTCAAAGATATCTGCCCTATGAACTGGAACAGCTGTGGGGAATACTGATACCTTGTCCCAGGATTCACTTTGAGAAACTTCATTTTCCTAGCACAAAAAACTTTTGTTTGTTTTTTGGAAATTCAGGGGGTGGCAGAAAAGATCCTGAAAGCACTCAGTACCCATAAATCAACAACTGGATTTCTCCCTTCTTTCCAGGGCTGGAATTCTTACCTTTCAGAAAATGTGATCTCCTACGTTTATATAGCTCAGGGGTGACATTTCATCAATGCTAATTTGTCTGGAAATGTCCAGCAAACGTGCCTATATCATAACTTTAAAATGTTACCCCTGATTTTGGTCTCCCAAAACCAGAGACTGCCAGCTCACTGTTGCAAGAGTTTGCTGTTTCCCTCAAAAACAAGTTGGACCAGGGATCTCTAAAGTGGAGTCTGTGCAAAACAATCCAGTGGGGTGCAGGAAGATAAATTGGTAAATACATTTAAATAGTGTTTATTTAACCTTTATCTCATCCTTTTTAAATTTCTATTTTTGTGTGTGTTTTAAAATGTTCATAATACGTTAGTTCAGTAGTAACTGTAATTTATAAATATACATATATTGGAGAAGCGTGCTCAAAAATTCTTCATTGATGGGGGTAATTGATCAAAACACTTTGTAGATCCACTGACTTAAAACAAGCAGAGTTACATGTGGCTTTCAGAACAGGAAGACATGTCTAACCTGCAATGCAACCAAAAAGAACTATTCCAACATATTTTCTCAAATTATTGCTAAACCCCCAGCATTTCAAAAGCTTGAATAGCTTGTCTGAAGTAAATAGTTTTGTAAACTCACCTCTCAAGGACATACTGCATGGTTTCTGCTATACCAGCCTGGTCCTCTCCTATCAGCGAGGGCTGGAAGACAATCTCTGGAGCCCTGATTCTTTCAGTGCCAAGGAAAAGCTGGTGGTACTCTGCCAGGTTAAACACGGGCTTCAAAAACATTGAGAAGTAGTGGGAATTATGTTAAAGAACAGTAGTATTCTAGAATAAGCAAAGTTTCCAAACAATTCTGTAAAAAACCCAGATGGTAATGCTCTCACAGAAAACAGCATGATGCTAAAGGTTCCAAAAGGCCAAGGAAGTTTGAATTCTCCTGTAATTTATTCTTCTTGGAGCCACTCAATTCTAAGGCTTAACTCCACAAGTTGAAAGCTGTCTCCACTGCGATGAGATATCAGACTATGGACCACAGATAAAAAAACCTGAGCAGGACTTTTCTTCCTTAATAACAGCATTGCTACACCAGGCACTGCCTGCAGAGTGAGCCAAGTGGGAATACTCCCTTCCTAAACCACCAGCTAAGATTGCCAGGACTTCTCCTCCCTTAATGTCCTGTTCAGGTGGTGTAAGCATCTCTTCCAAGAGCAGGCAAACAATGTTTGCATGAGGAGAAATGTCAGCAGACTGGCTGGACAACTGGGATGCAAAGCCCTGGCACGAGGTGCAAATACAGAAACCAAACCTGCACTGCAGCAACAGGCTTCTCAACTTCAGGCTGCTCCTCAGCAAATAAAGGTTCAAACTCATTAATACTTTCCACATCCTCCAGGGACTGTTCACTGCCCAGTGGATCCAAGTCAGGAGTCTGGAAACAGAGCAGGAATGTTATGGTAGGTTAGCTCAAGTGTGACTTCAATTCTGGTGACATGGCTGGAAAACTCAGTGTCCTCAGATCTCAACTTTTTAACATGCCTGAAAGCAAATATGCCCAGAAAGTAGAAATTCAGACATTCACGCAAAGCACAAAATTCAAACACTTCCAACAAATTTTATCCCAATGCCAGCTCAGAAATCCAGGCCTCAGTCACCAGGCTGACTGCCAGGATCCCAGGCAACCATGTCCTGAGCATAACAGCACATTAAAACTTAGTAAAATAGCTTTTTATATTGGTTAAAATTTGGTGCCCTCCCAGCACCTCTAACTGCTCTATAATTATCATAAAATTCCCTATTTTGTTTGTGTGGGACTGGAAAACAAATATTTGCTAGCTACAAAGCCACCACACAATTTTTGAGAGTTTCAACTGTCTACTATTTGCTCACAGGATGCACCAAACCCCCTTTTATTTTACACAGATGTGAAGCTCTTCCCTAATGAAAAGCATCACTCAAAATCCTACAAGGCTCCTGTTGTGAGGTAGGAGCAGCTTTGTAATTATCTTTATTTTTTGTGTTAGAATGATACCTCTGGGATTTTGTTGCTAAATATTTGTTGTGGGTATTTTAAACTTGAAACATTTGATGAGCTAAAATTAGGTCCTTCAAACATTCTTAAGTATCTATTTTATATCCACTTAAACAAATTCAATTACTCAAACTGAAGTTTAGCAGTGTTCATTGTCACAGAAAAAAATGCAGTGATGTGAAGTTCTGTTAAATCCATTTTGGTTTGTATCTTAAAAAAAAAAGGAAGAAGACAAAAACCAGAAAGATACACAGAACTCAGCTGAACACTTGGTCTTACAAATGGATTTTGTGATAATTCTATGTGCTCTCTCAAGGCACAGATCAATAACGAAGCTTGTGGATTCATTCTGAGGTCTGAGATTGCACCTAGCACAGAGCAGGAGCGCAGGAGATGTTGGAATTTAGGCACAGCCACTGAGCAAAATCACAGCTAGCTGCTAATCTTTCAATTCTCTTTTTTCTAGAATATCTTCTTTTGACAGAAGGCAGAAAGATTCTTTACCACAATAGGCCCATCATCTCCCTGAATTTTGCTGAAGCACAGTAATTTACTGATAATCACAGAATCATGGAATGGTTTGGGTTGGAAGGGACCTTAAAGCAAATTCAGTTCCACCCAGTGCCACGGGCAGGGACACCTTGCACTATCCCAGGGTGCTCCAAGCTGGCCTTGAACACTTCCAGGGATGGGGCAGCCACAGCTTCTCTGGGCAACCTAAATAAGTTTCTCTCCTCTATGCTTCAGTTTTCTGGTTTTCTCTCTACCTTTTCCCTGAACAGAGGCTGATAAAACCAAAACAGCTCTGTCTTATGTGACTTGAAAGGCAATTAAAAGCACATGTACAAGCAGCCTTAGAGCACCTCTTAGCAGCAGCTGCTGTGTGCTGGGCCTGTGTTAGTCTGGCAAAGCAGACAAAGAGCTTCTCATCTTCAAGACAGCTCCAACAACCACGTGTAGGAATTAATCTTTCATTAAGGAACCAAAACAGAACATGCTGCTTAATTGCACCAAAAATAGCCAGAATGAAGGCAGGGTTGGTTGTTTACCATAAAGTTCTCTGCACCTGAAGGGGAAGAACAGAAAGGAAAACAAATACTGTTTTTAACAAAAAGATTGATGCATTCCTCTGTATCTTTAATAGAAGGCTACTGAAGATTCAGGATGGTTCTCTCAGGACTTTCTCTCTGAAAAGAGAGAAGCAGTTGCCAACTTAATAATGACTTGCAATGTGTTAAAGAAAAAGCTTAGTTCACCAGTGGAAGTCTGAAGGGACACATTTTCAAGTATAGAAGCTTAATTCCTTCAGAGATAAAATGAGGATTAACTTGGTGAAAACATCCTACCTCTGGCTTGCTGTCCACAACATCTACTTCAATATTGACTTCTGACTGAAGGATTTTCTGCTTCGTTTGTTCAACAGACAGACTCAATTTGTTGATGTAAGACTGAAGTTCTTCTGCAGAGTCCATGTTCAGCTCCACCAAAGCTTTGTGGAACTGATCCATCTGACCATCTTCTAAAAGTTCCTGCAGACAGATCAGAGTTGGCTGTGGTGAACAAAACAGGGCAACCACAGCAGTCAGCAGTGCACGTATAGACACTCTGCTTGCATTGCTAGAGACTATGATGTGCACACTTTGACAGCATTTGAAGTATTTCCCAAAAGAAGTGCTGCTCAGAAGCTGAAAACACCCCCTGCATCAATAATCTCTGTTATCTCGCAAGTAACCTTGCAAAGCTCCTATCAGAGAACACCCAGGACAGTCGCAGCTGCTTTACCAGGATGTGTGACCTTCTGATAGAGCTCTGAGGGCAGCCTGCCCTCCTCCCAAGATACCACATTGAAACTGTGCCCTGATTACCTGCACATAGAGCAACCTGTCCAGCCTCTCCTGGTCCAGCTGCAGCTTCTCCTCCCTCCGCCGTGCGTTGAGCTCCTGAAGCCGCCGCAGCTGCTGCTGCCTCTTCTCCTGCTTCTCCTCAGATGCCACGGTGCTGCCCAGCAGCTTGTTGGAGAAAGGCAGCTGCATCTTGTGCACGTTGTTCTCGTAGTACTCTGGGCACCGCCACTTCTGCAGCTCTGGGGGTTTGGAAAGCAAAGTAACTTTTTGTTCTGTCGGCCCAAAACAATGATTCGCGTGCTGTGTGCACCCCGCGTGAAGGATGAAAGGGGAGGAAAGGCAAAAATAGTCCAAGCACGGAATTTTGTCAGCTCTTGGCAGCTGTCCCCGAGCTTGGCTGCCCCCTCTGAGCACTGCCTTCAGGTCACACACCCAGTGCAGGTGGCTCTGAGTGCTCTGACCTCCAGGAAACACCAAGTCCTACAAAGTCAAGTGCACACTGAAGTCTCTCTGCCTAAGGGGAGGGAGAGCTCTCACACATTTCTAAGGAAGGCTCGTTCACAAGTGACAAATTTAAAAGAACACTTTTCTTTAGCCACTACTTCAGATGACATTTGCCATGGAAATTATAAAACTTATTTAATTCACACAAGGTCATGAGAAATGCCTTGTGCAATTTTGGAAACCCTAAAGCAGATATGAAACACAGAAATCCTAACCAACCTAAAGGTTTTTTTGAAGTATAAAATAAATAATAAGCTCCTTTTAAATTCTTTTCCACTGAAACCATCCCAATTTTTATTCACAGCGAAATTAAAACTAACACAGATTTTTTTGTAGTATTAGTAGTAGTTAAATTTTATTTCTGTCTTAATTTTAAATGTTAAACCACTGTTAAGCATGAGCCAGGTTACCACAAAGAAAGCAAAACAGCAGCAGAATACTTCTGGAAGAATTCGAGCAAACTTCGAAACAAGAGGTAGAGAGGACAAACTCAGGGTGGGTGAGCATTATCTTGTCACTGTTGTGCCAGGGATGGTGAGCAACGACACAAGACCGATTCAGGAAGAAAAGGAATTATTTATTAATTTACAGATGCGTTTATGTATCTTAGTTCACTTGAATGGCACAAGGCCATTGGTCCCTGACCATCCACCTCCCAGAATGACTGGTTAGATCTTACAACACCCATTTCAAAATATTTCTCTGGTCAGTATCACAACAATACTGCATAACAATCTTGCACCCACAAGACAAAGGGATTAGTTTACAGAAACTTCTGTTTTCAGCCAGTGTCTGTGAGAAAGCAAAGACTTTCTCACAGAGAGAGGCAGAAAGCTGGAAAATCTTTCTGCGACCCAGCTTTCAGCGTCCACATTATCTGGTGGTGACTTCTGTGGTAGCCTGTGACACCCTCGNCCTTTGTTCCTGGCACCCTTCACATGCGTGGCTGAAATAAACCTCTCCTGTGGAACCCCACACGAAGGACCCTTCCCAACCCTTTGCCATTGACTTGTTGCAAGCACCACCAGCCCTGAGTGTGACTGAGTGCGTGCGTGGGAGGCGGCCACCGAGCGGCTCCGCGGTGGAGACGCTTTGGGAAGGTTGCAGCACCCCTCCCCATCTCCTCCCGCTGGGACAGACCCAGAGCTGGCTTTACCTTCTGTGTAGTCCTGTGCGATGTAGCTGTGCTCGTGCAGGATCTCCTCCATGCGGCTGAGCGTGACGGCCGCAAAGTGCCCGGGGTACTTGAGCTGCAGCAGCCGCTGCAGGTACACGGCAGCCTGGCACCCCCCCAGGTTAATGCGCTTGCAGTGCTTGGCATCCAGCCTCAAAATGACAAACAGACACGGCTCAGGCTGGGGGAATCCACAGGAAATCCACATGAAGCAGCTCCTGCTTTCCCCACAATTATTTAATTTATGCAGATGAATATTTACAGATGAATATTCCAAGGTTCAGTTAGCACAGAATCTAACACACCTGTTTTCCCCAGGCAACAGCACAATCACTGCTTTGTTTACTATGGTTTTTTTCTGAAAGGCTCTGTTCTGCTTTAAAAAAAAAAAAACCCAAATATTAAATAATGCTCTGTTTTAGAGATGTTCTGTTTTAACAAGAGAAGTGATGGTTAGTGGTGCTAAAAGTAGTTTTTTAACCTTTGTAACACTTCATGGTTGGACAGGTGTAAACCTTGAAAATCTGAAGCGTTTACCAGATATAATAAAACCATTTCCTGCAGTAAGGATTAAAAAAGAGAAAAGAAGTAAAAAGAGAAAGTAGAGCAATGTAGCAGAATAACCAGAATGATAAAAGCCTCAAGTACTGCACAAGTCCCATGCACAGAACACTTCATTTTGTCCCCAAGCTGCTTTAAAACCTAACATATATTTTTTAATGCCCAGTTTCACTTGGGACAGACATCCCCTTCTCCCTTTTAAAGTACACATCATAGCAACTAAAACACAACATTTACAAGAGCAGCACTGCTTCTTCAATTCAGACCTGGTTTTAACTCATCAGTATAAATTAATACAAGAGTTAATAGTGCAGGACTGGAGGAACAGGTATTTGCATCACTTGAAAAGTCAGTGGCTGCACCGGACTTAAGACACCCAGAACTCACCTGCCTTCTAAGACTGGCAAAATGTGTGTACACTGGTACCCTGAGGATATCACCAAACCACTGCAGGGCCAGTTCTGCCTTCTGTTGTGATAAAAACTGTACAGGCTGTCCACGCCATAGGACACTTTTGGCACTTGGTAGCACTCGAAGAGGAGCTCAGACATCATTTGCCTTGAGTACAGAGGATTGCAAACTGCTTCAGTCAGAACAACTGGGTGATCCACACAGCCCTGGGAGAGACAAGGGAAAAGAACAGTAACAAAGGTATGAAAGGAAAACCCAAGATTAGTTATCCTTGCTTCTTCTTTTAAGCATCAGCAAAAACTCCTCCAAAGTGGCCATGACGAAGCACTTTATGTGCAGGCTATTAATCATGAAAGTTAAATTATATCTAGTGTTTAAGGAGGTAAAAAAAATGTTAATGTTAGTTCAACCAAAGAAAAAACTCATAATGGTGGAGGAGAATGGACTTTTAAAGGCATAAATAAATAATTAAAAATCTTAGTAACCAAAATCTATGCAATGAGGAGGTGAGTGAAAACCAGTTGGAAGTTTAGTTCCACTCTGGGTAAAGCTTTCAAACTGGTGTTGTTACGCAGGCAAAGGGCTCCACGGTCTGAGAAGCAACTCTGAACACAGCCAGGCATACAGATGGGCAGTGAACACTACTCATAAGAGCATTACGCAGCAGTAAATTTAAGGGAGTACGTTTAGATTAGATATTAAGAAAAGATTCCTCCCTGTGAGGGTGATGAGGCACTGGAACAGATTGTCCAGGGAAGCTGCGGCTGCTCCATCCCTGGAAGTGTCCAAGGCCAGGCTGCCTGGAAATCTGAGCGACCTGGTCCAGTGGAAGCTGTCCATGCCCATGGCAAGGGGTGGAACGAAGTGGTCTTCAAAGTCCCTTCCAACCCAAAATCCCTTCCAACCCAAACCATTTCGGGATTCACGGGCGCCTCAGCCCCGGCCCGCGGTACCTGCGAGGAGACGCCGAGGCGCTGGAAGACGTGGTCGAGGAGCAGCTCCTGCAGCTCCAGCTGGACGGGCACGTTGCGGTCGAAGGGCGAGCGCAGCAGCCACCGCAGCGGCTCGGGGCTGCCCAGGTCGTTCCCCACCTGGGTCTCGGCGCCGGCCCCGCCGCGGGCCCCGCGGCTCCGCGCCGC
>VWZW01002765.1:0-84220 GCA_013397115.1 Edolisoma coerulescens
TTTACCCCGAGCTTTTGCTTAAAAGGGAGGGAGAGTAACAGGTTTTGAAATAGCCGAAGAGGGGTCTTGTGGTGCCCCCCCCCAGCCCCCCATCCCGCGGCCGCGCTCTGGCACTGGTGATCTCGCATCTCCGCGCGTGGAAGCGGATGGGGGTGATGAGTTTGGGTTTCCCCAAACCCAACGGGTGTGGGGGCTTGTGTTCTTTTCTGGGCGCCGCAGTTCCGCTACTTGCGATAGTCCTGGAAACCCAGCGGTGCGGGGGGAGGGAGCAGGACAGAGGGGGTGCTGGTGTGCAGCAGCTGCTTGGCATTAAAGCCACATGTGGCATTCACTCCTGTCTTGTGATACAGGGTCAGCTGCGAAGGTAGCGCGTTCTGCTGAGCTGTGTTGTGGCAGTTTTAGCTTCCTTCTGCATTTGACTGTCACTGTGGATAGGATTATTGGTGCTAGGTAATACCCTAGTCAGAAAGGCAGGAATTCTCTCTCAAAAAGCCAAAGTAACAAATTATTGCAGAACAGATGTGGGCAGTGTTTCATTTGCGCCTAATCTTAGTAGCATCACTTTAGGACTCTGATGTGATAAATATGTCCAAATCAGCTGCTTCAGATTGCAAAAGTTTTCACAGTAGCCCCATCATACTTTTCTTTCCTCCTGTCCCATCAAAGAGGGGAAATCCTTCCAACTGCAAACTTCCTGCTTTGCTGCCTTGAGAATTGTGGACTTTCTGCTTATTACCATGAAAGAGGAAATTCTTAAGTTGGCTGTGACAGGGAGAATAAAAGCATAGACATTGGAGTGAAACAAGATCCACAGAGTAGCTTATTTTCTCCATATGTTTATCCTCAGCAGAACCACGAAAAATGGTAAATGGTCCAATGTGTTGGGTTTCTTCTTTAAGTTTAGGATGTATATTTGAAAAAGAGGCTGTGCAATTGTTTTACTTGCTTCCATTTAATGACCAGGTTTTATCTATTAAAAAAAAAAATCTATTCTAAGGCAATGTTCTTCCATATTTTATCTCAAGCCTCAAATTTGGTGTCTGCCAGTCTTGGATCATTTCAGCAAATTTGAAGAATTTGTAATATCTTTAATTTTGAATTCTAAGGTTTTAGACATGAGGTATTTGTGTTCAAACAGTAGGTGCCCCAATTCTCCCCAGGATCAGAATCTGTACATGTTTCAAGTTCTATCTAGACTTTGAATTCAGTAATAAGTATTTTTGCAGTTTGGATCAAGATGATCTAAATAAATCATATGGAGAAACGGAAAAGGGTTGGCGTTAAATACTTGGTTCTACATCAGCTTTTCAGATTCGTTAATGATTGTGGACAGGGTTCAACTGGCAGTTCGGAGATGTAAATCCTTCACAGAGAAATGTCACATGTTCTAACTGTACCTCAGTTTTGTTTGAGGAAACAACTTTGGACCTTGCCTTTGGTCTACCTGCTAGGACTGCTGTTGAGAGCAACTGTGGTGGTGGATTTATGAGGGCCACTGGACTAGGGCCAGTATGGAGACCATCACGTTGATTTTATGTTAGCTGTCAAAACCATCATTGCGTGAGGGGTTGATGTTCCAGTCAAAGTTAAGAGTTAAGCTTCCGGGTCACCTCAGCGTTGTCAGTGGAGCTCATTGCGGTAGAAACCACGTTTTCTTTATGACTGGGAAGCTGAAGCCAGTTATAGTCTCCCTAAGAGTTTGCTCAAACTACCTGCAGTTTTCACTGTAGTTAATAGGAAATAGGGTATTCACTTAGATAAACGAAAAAACCCCTGTTCATGGCTAGAGAATGAAGAGGTTATAAGGAGGAAGTGACTTGCTGGAGTGTGTCAACATAGGAAATGCTTTGCTGGTTTCCCTACACTGGAAATATCTATTATATGCTAGATTTATTTAGAGTCTTTTGTTTATGTTGGAATTAAAGAGTCTTGCGGAGAACAAATTTCTGGTTGGTTATATAAAGTATTTTTGTTTCCCTACTCCTCTACCATTGCTCATCCTCCACTTAAATCAGTGTAGTGAGAAGTAGCTTGGTTTGTATGTTCTGTCAAAAGTCTGTAATGCTTCTGCTAAAGCAGAAGATTTGATGTATTTGTTACTTTATTAGATTTTAGATGACTACTCAGAAGTAGCTGAGTAGTCATTCCCATGTGAGTTCATTCACCTCTTCTTTTTGGCTTTATGCTATGTAAATACAGTAAACTGTTTTACATCTGCGCTCATCACAAAACAAATCTGAGTGGAAAGGTCTGGTTGTACTAATATTATTCTTTCTTATCTCCTGAATCTTCCAGTAATAAACTATAGTAGTGTAGTCTGTTGAGACTTCAGTGATACAGAGCAATAACAATTTTGGGCCAATTGCAGTGAAGTATGTAAACATATGTGAGGTGGCTAAACTTAAGTCACCCAGTAGTTGCAGCAATGTTGGAGGGAGGAGGCATGCATACGAAATTATGAATAAATGCTTATGCTTTTTCTTCAGATATTTCATTATAACATTTAGAGTGTCATTGCAATACCAGAGGTTTTGTTCTTTTTAGCATTTCTTAGAAGAAACAAGGGATGGAAGTATTTACTTAAGACACTAAAATGCCTTTTAAAACTGTATCTGTTGATGGACTTTTCTTTTTTTTTAAATAAGCTACAATATTAAGTTTCTGCTATGAACAATTGATACTTTACTGGCTAAATTAGCAATTGGGCTTTTTCTGCTTCTGGATGTTCTTGCTGGTGATCATACCATCTTCCTGTGACAAAATCTTTGTTTTCCAATGAAAGAGAAGCTGTACTTGCAAGGATAGAGGAAAATCTTTATTTCTTAGCAAAATGCACTTTCTGGAGGGGATAGAAAGCAACAATTGGTGAATATTTTCTCCATCTAAAATAATTCAGTGTTGTCCAACTGTGTAACTAAATAATTAATATTACCTTGAGTACTTATGGTAAAGATGCTTTTAAAAAAATTGTGACTTTATCAATATGTACCTTATCTATTTAATTCTTTCGAGCAAATGACCAAATGTGTATATTTAGTGTGATCTGCATAAACATAATGAAAATTTCCTTTGTTGCCTTATAAGCACAGTTAGCCTGGAGAAAAGGAGACTGAGGGAAAACTTTATCACTCTTTACAAGTACCTGAAAGGGAGTTGTAGTGAGGTAAGAATCAGTCTTTTTTCCCCAGCTAACAAGTGACAGGACAGGAGGAAATGGCCCCAGGCTGTGCTAGGGGAGGTGTAGATTAGATATTAGGAAAAATTCATTCACTGAATTAGTGTTCAGGCATTGGAACAGGCTGCCCAGGGAAGTGGTGGAATTGCCATCCCTGGAGCTGTTCAAAAAACATGTAGATGTGGCACCTAGGGACATGGTTTAGTGGTGACCATGGCAGTGCTGGGTTACTGGTTGAACTTGATGACCTTGGAGGTCTTTTCCAACATTAACAATTCTATTCAATGACTAGCTAACTAGAGCAAAACGACATAAACTTTTCTAAGATTCTCACTGGTTCATGATTTTATACTGGGGAATATATAATTTTTAATGAAAGTTTTAAAAAATAGTTGGGTTTTTTTTTTGTAATTTGCTGAATGTTTTCATGCATGGTTTCATTTACTGTATAATCAGGGTACTCACTTGAATCCTCAGCCCAGAAGTAGTAAAGAGACCAGTAAAACTGTGGGTAGAAGTTGATGAGACAGTAAAAAGCATTTAATAGTAAAGGGTTGCAAAAAAGTGGCTAGTTTAATTTGTCACTTTGTTACTTGGTATAAGGCTTAGTTCTTGTGGTTGTGATTTACACTGGCTGGCCAGGAAAGCAAGCCAGGACACAAAGAATTTTAGGATGCATGTACCTGTATGTATGTATGTATGTATACATACATGTACATACATATATAAAATGTACATATAAATTCTTTGGAAAGAAACTTTATTTTGGAATAGAAATTGGAAATGTAGTCAATCTGCTACACTTGGTACTTCAGGGGATATCCATAGAAGTAGAGTTTATTTTTCTATGGCAGAGATTGTTTCTCTGGCACAGTTTCGTGTTCTGACAAATTTGACGTTGATGGGAATAGAAGCAGATGTTGGCACTCCTGTAAGCCTTCCCCATGGCCTCAGCTGGGGTGGCTAGTTAGATTTTGAAGCAGCTGGGGGAGAAAAACAAAGCTAGTTTATTATGTAGACTATAGTATGGTTTACAGAGTCTCTCAGTGAATATGTATGTGTTCCTGCCAGTTAACTCTCAAGTATCAGTTTGGTTTCATTAAATCCTACTGTACTGTCTTCTGCTTGCACCAAAGTGAAAAAATGGTTAGTTTTCTTTAAATGTGTGCCCTTTTAAGGGAAGCTGAATCCTTGCTCTTCAATGGGTATAAAGAGATATTGTTTATAAGGTTTATTGTGCAGCCTTCTCAGTGTCTGTCTGACTCCTCAGGATCTGTATTCCCCTGCTGAACCTTCCCTGTCTCTTGGCTCAATACATATTTCTCTGACTGTTGAGCAGACTAATTAGTTGGAGAGGTGATTATAGTAATTGAGACTTCAAGTAACTTGTATAGTCAAATTCAGTGTTACTAACCCTGACTAGCAATAGAGGATTTGTGTCACAGATGAAAACTCCTCAAATGTTTATGCTCTATAATGAAGTTAGATGTTGAGCTTTCCACAAAAAAGAACAATTCATAAATGATCTTTTATGGCTGTAGTTTGATACAAAAACAATGTGTCTCCGTGTGTTGTTTTTGTGTGCATGTGTTTGTAACATAGAATACCTTAAATTGGAAGGGTCCCATAAAGATCATCTAGTCCCACTCACTGAATATGTTATATGTATATCTCAATTACAGTGATGATTAGTGACTTCATAGTGCTTTTCATAATTGCATTTATATTTTATAAAAGGGATTTAAATGAATGGAAGGGAAGGGTTTTAGCTGGCTGCATTTTTTGATAAGGTTATGTGATTTCCTTTCTCTTCAGGAAAAGAAAAACAACCTTCTATGGCTACTTCATCAGAAAAAGTCAAAAGGAAGTGCAAACACAATTACCATAGAAAGTCAATATCTTTTCCATTCACTTCCAATTTCTGCTGTTTTTAACTTGCTTAAGTGTTAACAAAAAATGTGAGCATGGTATTCTGTTTTTATTTGACTTTGCTTGTCTATATCAATGGCACCACCTGTGGTCCCCATCAGAGTAAGGCTAACTGCTTAAAAGCTGTTTATTTCTTTGTAATCCCTGCCCCCAAGGTTGAACACTCTGCTTTATGGAGTGGATTAGCAAGAAAGATATTTTTTTCTGTCTTTACTAGCTGAGCACCGAGTTCATGCAATGTGTGACACTGGCAAAAAGCAGAGTTTTTTTCCAAAGAGTTTTCAAGTCCATATCTTATCTTGTTTGGAAATGGAGGGATTTATGCTGGACCATAGATAAATGTTTCATACTTCTCAATGGATTTCTGCTTACTGCTCTCAGATGCACTTAGATTATATTGTGGAATATAATCTTTAGGAAGCAAGGTGGTTTGTTTAGCTGTTCAGAGAAATTTTAGAATACTGAAAGGAGAAATCTTTGTTTCATAGCATTTAAGAAACTTTTCTGTTCTTAAGTTGTATTGTAGACTAAAACTTAATCTTCTGAAGACAATAATATGCTTAGACGTGTTGCACAACTTCATGATTTATCTGTGTTTATAAATAATATCATATTTGCAGTGTTCACATTATTCCTTTGCTCTGCCTTGTAGCTCAGTCCTAACTCTCCTGATACGTATTTCACAAATCTGTAGTGTGAGCTGCTAATTTAGAAGAGACTGCTTGGAGGGCACCATCCATCAAATGTCCAGGTTTGAGTTATTCCATGCAGCCTAATGCTATTGAATTGTATGCTGTTTGCAGTGATTTCAAATATTTATGGAGAAATATTTTTCAACCCCCTTTGGCGGTAATTTTTGTCACCATTTTATAAACACCAAGCTTAAGACTACACATTCCAAGGTTGGTTTGTATTTATTTGGTAAGGTTAGCATGAAGAGCAATTTTGTCAATTAGACGAAGTCAAAGTCATTGTAACAGTATTACACTCAATAAGGAATTGAAAAGTTCTTTACATTGGAAACCAAAAGGAACTGTATTTTGGCCAAAAATAAATCCATACTGGCTGTAGTTGACCTAAGATACTGGTTGGCATGATTTGCCCATCTGTAGAAGGCTATAACCATCTATCTCTATGTAAAGTATATGTCCCTGTTTGGAAAGGCATTGGATTACCCATGAATGAAATACAGGCTTGAGCAAGATAATAAATTTTATTTAAGACTCCACTGTTTTATACAAGTATCTTGAATATCTTTGTGCATACTCATGCATATTCTTTTTCAGAAATTTTGTTTAACTGTTTTTGCTTTAGGATTCAACTACATGCATATTGATTTGGTTTTCTGCTTGGGATTGAGCAGGATTATGTCTGTCTTTGGTGAACATGCATGGGATTGGCTACTCGGGAGGAATGCAAGAATGAAGATAGCAAAGTGGAGTCACCATCCCTGGAGGTGTTCAAGGGGTGACTGAATCTGGTGCTGGGTGATATGTTTTAGTGGTAGAGTCCTGCACCTAGGGTGGAATAACCCTGTTCCCTGTTTCTAGCTGGGGCTAGAAAGCAGCTTTACAGAGGTGCCTCCGGGAGTACTTGTGGACAAGAGCTGGAACATGAGTCAACATTGCACCCTTGCAGTGCAGAAAAGAATCAGCATCCTGGGACCCTTCTAGAAAGGGTGTCGCCAGTCGGTGAGGGGAGGTGATTCTTTACCCTCTACATCCATGAGACTTCTGAGAGTCAAATTTTTGGCTCTGTAGTGGAATAAATAATTTTACCTACTGGCACAAGTCTGGTGCTGGGACAGACCAGCAAGGTGAGGAGGGGCTGGGAGCATATTGCTGTAAAGAGGCTGAGTGGGCAAGGTTTCTTTGGCCTTGAGAAGGGTCGGTGGAATTTTTATTATTGTCTACAATTCCCTGATGGATAGATGTGGGCAAAATGCAGCCACGTTCCTCTCAGAGGTGCACGGTGGAAGAAGGAGAGGCCATGGAAGATGGAAATTCCAACTCGATGTGGAGGGAAAAAATATTGCTTACAATAAAACTGGTCAAAAACTGGTATGAGTTGCCCAGAGGCTATTTTTTTTTTTGTTTAAAGATCACCTTAGGCATGACTGGGCTACGTGTTCTAGTTGACACTGTTCTGTTCAAGCAACTGGGCTAGATGACCTCCTTTCCAACCTCCATGACTCATCAATTTGCAATTTATTGCTATGACAGAAAAAAAGGCAGACTGTCTTGAAGTTTCAGGAGAACAGATTTTTAAGGGTTGCATCTTTGCTTTGTTTCCTATATGCTCTGAAACTGCAGAGCAAATGGCCAGGCTGTACTGTTCAACAAACAATTATTCAAAATTCAAGAGAAACCCTAAAACTGTGTACCTGAGTTATTTTTTTAAATTTGAACTGTATTATATTTGCTCAGGAAACAGATAATCTGGCACTTTTGTATGATTTTCTATTCAGAGATGTCTCAGTGCTTTGCTTTCATTACTAAATCAAACCTGTGTAGTTCTACAAATGGGAAACTTAGAGATGGATCTTGATTTTTGGGTCCCCGTGGATGTTTGTGCCAGAACCAGAAATATAATCTGATGTCTTGATTCCCAGTTCAGTACTCTGACAGCAAACCAGCCCTTTCCCTTCATATATAATGGATTCTAAAAGAATGGTTGTCTACTTAAAATGTCTGAGAAACTGCGAGGATAACTGTTCAAAGCCATCTTGATTTTGTGCACGCTTGATTGCTCCTGCAATTGTCTCACAGGCTGCTCACAGTTGAATTTATCCTGTTGTAGTGACAGAACTGAGAAATTAGGGATTGACACTTATTTTAGGTCCCATGAAACCTCCAGATTGTCCTTTGTGCTTTTGGCAGTCTGGCTCCAAGTCATTTGGCATCCCTGACGAGCTTTCAAGTTAAGGCTGAAGAACATGAAGGGAATGTGTCGGAGAAACAGATAGAACTGAAGGGAGTACTGGAAAAAACAGTAATGCATTGTAGTCAGGTGGCTTCCTTCCTTTCAGTGTAATTTGTGTGATGCAGGTCCCTTGACAAATTGATAATATCTTGCTGAGTGGAGCAGAATAAATAATTGAATACTTGACCTTCCTAGGGAAGTTTTATATGAATTCTCACTTCAAAGTGAAATTTGTCTGTGGGTGCTGATACTTGCTGAATTTTAAATACATTATATGTATTGGTATGTTTACTTTCTAAATATACTTTTGCCTATTACAATAACTAGAGCAAGTGACCAGTATCAACTAAAATTTTGGTGAATTTACATTAAAAAAGTGTTTTATAATTTGACCTGTGAAATAAGTTGTTAATTTTCTAAGGCTGTTTAAAAGGAGTCATTCATAGAGTGAGGGATGAATGTGTTCCTATGTGTTGAGTTAAAAATCCTAGTCTCTTTATGCCTAAATCAAATATGTTGTGACAGAGTGATTGATGTCTGGGATGCTATGAATTTGTGCTACAAGGCTGGAAAACCACTTCATTTTATTGCTTAGTATGTGCTAAGTTACCTTACCCAAGGCATTGAAGCAAATGGTGTATCTGGATTCCTAGAAGAAATAGCATGCGACAGGATGCTTTGAGACAACATCCTCTGTTGTGTGAGTGTGGTCTTTGCTCTAAGAGTCACAGAGGCGTTTGAGACTTAAACAGATGTTAGCAGCAACTGAAGCTCTGCAGCATATAAGCACCGCTTCCATTAAAAAGATAGCACAGCCTGACAAGGTAGAGGGAAGAAAAAGTGGCACACACATGTGGAGTTAGTGTTGTGTCACTTGTAAAATGGTTGTGGTTGAACAGTTTGTATTTATCTTTTTGTTGTCTGGGAGGGAGAGCCATTTTGCAGAAGCCATAGGAAGCAGGAAGACAATAAATAAGTCCTGATTCATAGAATGCTTTTGTGAATATGGCAAACCTACATTTATAATGAGAGCTACTTCCTTCCTTCCAGTGTCTGTTGGATTTTGTTCATGAAAGGTTTGATAAAATACTTCTTAAAAATGAACCTGCAGGATATGATAAAGACCTAAAATGAGAGGTGTTGGAAGGAGCCTGTGAATTGCTGTGACAGATTTAAGAAAAGGTCTATCCCAGTGTCCTGATTCTGGCCAGGATGGGGTTAATTTTTGCAGTAGATAGGAGGGCCCATGGCTAGGACTTGGAGATTATTCTATACCGTCTTGCACCATTGGCAGGGGATGCACTCTGCCATTAGTGACGTTGCTGTTACTGTTAGTTTTCTTATCTCATTGCTGTTTCCAGTAAATTGTTGTTATATCGGCCTGTGATCTTTACCTTTTGTGCCTCAAATTCTCCTCTCCAGCCCACCACAGGGGAAGGGGGGAGCAGGGGCTGAGTGGGTGAGTGTTGTGTGGTTTTGGTGGGGGCACTAAATTGGGGAATACCATTCCTAAACTACAACATACAGTAGTTTTTGGTTTTTTTTATAATGGTAGATAGCATTTTCTAGGGAGGTTGAGCTTCACGATTGGGGGTTGTCTCTCCTGAAGACTTTAGGCGTAGTACCTGGTTGCAAACTAAGTGATTTCTGAGTTTGATTGCGGGTTTTTTTTTGTATTTGTGTATTTTTTTGGCATCTGTAACTTCTGAATGTGTATCCCAAAAAATAATTCCCTTTGCTCATTTTAAATACCCTGTCTAAAAAATTTGCTAAGTACTTGCATCACAATTTTTCTTGCTGGAAATCTAAGTATTCTTTTTATGAAACCCCTTTCATACTTTCAGTCATCTTTGAAATGTGATTTTGTGATGAATTCTTCTGGTGTCAGTATCATTGATCTTCTGCATGGTTTCATTGTTAGTCTTTTGCATACAGTTTTCAGAGGGCAAAAACTAATATCCCCAAATGTGTGTAAGAGGTGTGTTTGAGGTACTGAATTATGACTTTTCCAGTACTGAGAGGTGTTAGAATTCTGTTTATCCTTCTTCTGCAAAGAGTACTTAGAATCTTGCTTAGGTCCTTTTTTCCTCTTCTTACTTTGAATATCAAAAGTAGTATTTTTAGAGATTGGGTGAGATGCTTGGAGTATGACTTGTAGCTGGCATTCACTTCTTACCATTCTGTTTTGCTGTGTGAATGGGAAAAAGAGGTAGAATGAAATGAAATGAAGTGAAAATGAAAATGAAATGAAAAAATGGTAGAAGGAAGTCTCAGTGAAGGATTAAGTAGCCAAAACCAGGAATAAACACGAACAGTGAGAGCTATGAGATTATATTTCTGTGCTCTGGAAATAGGAAGGAGAAAATATTAAGGAAAAATACACTTGCAAGATAGAAGAGGAAAGGGTTACTAGTTCTAAAAATGAAAAGTTGCACAAAAATCCCCTTTGAAACATGGCAAGTATGTGATGAGGTTTCCTCATACTGCAGTATATGTGTTAACAGGACAGGCATCACTTGCTTTTGCAGTGTTAAATTTGCTGCTCATGGTCCCAGAAGTTAACTGTGTTATTGTACGTTTGCTGTGAGTGTGGAGCAATAAGGTAAAAGTGCAGTGCTTCTTGTACATCTTCTAATACAGTCAGCTTGAGGTGTGAAAATACCATTATCTTTGAATTTGGTTATTGTGTGCTAATTTTCTTTTATTTTATGATAAAATACAAAATGTCAATAATTATCAAGAGATAATTGAGAATTTTTTTGTTGGAGAGAGCAGCACATGAGCTGTCTTTAGTTAATCTCTTCTATCAGTAACAGAGACCTCCACATTTTCAGAATGGTGTGACTGATTGAACATTTCAAAAGTGGTAAGTTGTAGATTGCTTCCATAATGTTGGAAATATTTTTGGCAGAGCTGAGATCTTTCTGTGGCTTAGAGTTACAGAGGAGACATATTAAGTAGAAGGATTGTATCTGTTGTTTCCTCTTAAGTGGAAAGGCTCATTTTCTGTTAAGATGTTGGTTCTGCAGTTCAGTTACACAGATCAACACATAAATACCATTTATAATAATAGTACTCAAATTAATGAATGGAAATTACAAAATTAATTGGTTGTATTATGCCACTTAGATATCTTGTAATATACCTGGGAGGATTCTTTATGTGGTCAGGGGCAGAAGAGTGAAGAGCTGATAGCAATAACTTTTCATTTACTTAAAGGTTCATTTATCTCTTTGACACTGCATGAGATCCTGTTTATTAAGAATAATGCCTGGAAGTTGGCAGTTATATTCTGTATGAGTGTGTTAATTTCTTCCCATATGCTATGAGGTTGTCCTCACGGGAAATAAAGGGACTTTTTCCCATGTTTAGGTTTACTGAACTGTTACAATAGTCAGGCCGGACAGAAACAGTCGGAAGGAAAGTTTCCTGTTTTCTGCAGATATTGAAGAGGTCTTCGACCCTTACCAAGGAAGATCTTCAGTCCCAGTGTGACTGCACAGGGAACTGACTGTCATTACTATATGAAGATGCTGTGATCTCTCTTGAAAAGCAGTGCTTCACTCTCTTAAATGTTTTAAGGCAATTTACTGTCTGTTCTACCTGTCTCGATTACATCTCAATATTTGCACTTAGAAATAGCAAATTGACAGCAGGGAATGCTTAATGTTGCCTCTTTATAAACACACAGATATATTATGCTGTGTTTAAAATAGTTTTGGATAAGTGATGGAATTAAGTTTGGGCCTGACTGATATCCTCAAAAGGAAAGCAGAGTAGAATACAAATATAGCAGATTTGGAAGCTTTTCATAATAGTAAGGATTTGAACTGCAAAAATTAATCATGCTTTGTTTTTAGTCTGCTGTGCCAGGACAAAATTGAGGAAGGCTGGTAAATCAGTGTCTCAGCAAATACACTGATGAAATTTTCATGTGAAGCTGAGCATAAATTATGCTGATACTGCTACAATGTAAACTGTGGTTTTCCATAGGTAGGGAAAGACAAAGAATCTGACTGGCCCCTCAAAAAATACTGTGAAAGTCTTTTTAGTCAGTATTCAGCCTGTAAGTACAAAAGAGATTGTTTGTCTTTAAATTTCGCATAGATGTATTATAGAACATTCCCATGAGTTGTGGGAGATGACCATCAGCCATGCTGAAAGATTATTTTAATTGGAGTACATGAAGATAAAAGTTTAACAGGAGCCATACTACTGGTAGAATTACTTCATAATTTCATTCAGTAGAACAAGTGAAGAAACTTCTTCCAAGTTAAAAAATGGTTTTTTAAAAAGTAAAATTGTATTTTATAGTTGCAGTAGTTTATCATCTATGTTATACTATCAATTTTTAAGTAATTAAGTTGACTAGTTAAGACTCAATCTCATTAAGTTCTTAACTTTGATTTTGTAATGCACTTTGCAACACATACAATCCGGTGAAACATAGGTTTTCCAAATTAATTTGCAGGGTACTTATTCATTGAGAAATATTTTTGATAATGGGATTCTTTCACACACTTTTTTGGGTCTGAGTCAAAATTTTCAGGTGAATTGGTAAGAAGGAATTGCCTTTTATCTTCCAAAGCTTCTCTTGTTTCTCTGCCAAACTTATTTGGTATACAAATGCCACTGTAAAATGGTTATCAATGCAGTATTACATAAAATACTCAGTTGTCCTGACATTTAAAGTGATTTTATATAATTACTGTATGGTATGTGTGAGTAATTGATGCTAGCAATTGCTGTATCATGAAAAATGAAGGATCAAATGAAGTTTCTTTGGGCATCCCGTGAGAAATGTGCACTGGAAATGCACTGGATTAATTAGTTTTCATCTCTGTGCAGCAGCATCCAGCACAGAAAGCAACAATTTTTGCACGTGAAGCTTTTGCTAATAAAAAAGTGTGGTGTTTGGACCAAATGATATTACAATAGGAAAAAATAAAATATTAAAATATGACCACCATGATGATCATTATGCATTTGCATATTGCATATCTTTGTAGTGAAAAATTTCCTGTATTTACTTGCCAAGTGCAATTTGGCTTTTGACTGCAAGAACTGTTAGATGTAAAACAGGGTTTTGGCAAAATGTTATTTTGTATCTAAAATGTTTGTTCTTTGTTTGCTGTTGTCTTTCTTAATGTACCATGGCAGTAAAGGCTGTAATGGCTATTCCAGTCCTTTTGCTGTTGTTTTCCAGCCACCAAACAGCTCTGGGATAATACAGTGCTCTGACTTTCGTATTTATTTCTAAAACTTTTAATTTCACAGAGTAAATGTTTCTCATATTCTGACTAGTGGTAATGAATAAAGCATTTACTACAGTTATGCCACAGACTTCCAAAAGGAATTTACCAGTATATCACAGCAATTTTGGTTGCTCACCCTTTATTCTTCCATTTCTGCAAATTTATTTACTTGGTTTTGTCTTGCAGGAGATGGTGGATGGTTACTGATAGATAACTGGACTTGAGATATTCATTGTCAATAGGGCCGCTGTAGCTTTACTGTGCACTGCAGATGGGAAGCAAACATTTGCCTATTTGAATATTCTTATTGTGGTATGAAATCTTGTACAGTGAAATATTTGAGGTTTTTTCCTGGTTAAATGAAAAATGTACATTAACTGCAGATTTATCACATGCAACCAAATTCCACTTCTAAGGTTTTGAGAGAAAATTAAGCATCTTAAAATAATATTTTTTGCCTTTAAAAAGCCTCTGCTACTGCAATAAACCCCAATATTTTAGGGGACTACTGTTTCCATGGATTTTCACATTTAGGAAAAGTGGCTACTACAGGAGTTATCAAATATTGACTTTCTATGTAAAGACTTGTCACACCACTTTCTAAGTTAGTTTCTACTTCAGTAGATTGTCATAGACAGATATATCTAGCCCTCTGTTCCTAGTGTGTCTTTAATTCTAATTTACATGCATACCCCAAATATTATATGGATTTTAAAGCCATAGTGAGTCATGACCAGACCTTAGATGTGAATATGGTTAACGTAAGTTATGAGGTAGCCTGACTCTGTGCCCAGGCTAAGACAAAGACCTGAGGAACTAGACTGCTGGGTAAATTTCAGATTCTCCTCAGATCTCCAGTGCTTCTGGTGCAGAGTGAAAGCAGTTCAGCTGCCAGCACTCTGCTACTCCCACTATTCACCTGGGACAGGATTTAGGCAAGGCACTTCGTCTCAGCCTCTGCATGTAGTTTGACTTGATAATCTTATACTTTTTTTACTGCTCTTTTAATAACTGCTACTCAGGACTTTGCCACCTGGCCTTGGGGAATTAGATACTGCTCCTCCTGCCCTAATGAGGCTTTGATTTTTTTAAATTAAATAGTCTATGCCTGGTTTTTCCCTTAGTGAGAATGTCTTCAGTGATAAGTACTTTGATAACTGAAGAATGAAAATACATTTATATTGTCACCAATTTTCTCCAAGCAAACTTTTACACAACAGACTTCTGAATTTGTATGCTCATACTTACGCATGTCCATTTAACTGGAAATTTTGGGAAAACAAAGTTTCCTTAGATTTTGAGGTAGGGAATGGGCTGCTGATGCCATTCTACTACCTATTTTCTTTTCAGGTTTGTTTTAGGGGCAAATAAAGCTGTGCTAAATATGAATAATAAAATAATTATGGCTGTGCAATAGATATATAAGCATATGTGAATAGGGGTCTCCTCTAACCTGAGGACTAGAGATGTACTAGAGATGCCTATTTCAGGAATTATCTAAGTAATTAATGGATGAAGACAAACTGCCTCAAGGAAGAATTGAGAGCACCTTGGGTAGGAGGTTTTATGCCTCTCCTTTTTTTCTCAGTTACTGAATTAAGTTAAATACCCTTTCTAAAAGCTGACGGATAGATTTTTCCTTTGTCGTTCTTTAATGGTGTTATCATAGAATGGTTTGGATTGGAAGGAATCTTAAAAATCATCTATCTCCATGTGCAGGGAACCTTCCACTAGCTCAGGTTGCCCAAAGCCCCGTCCCACCTGCCTTCAACACCTCCCAGTATGTGGAGTCCACAGCCTCTCTGGGCAACCTGTTCCAGGGCTAAGTTTGTTAGATCTTCTCAAACTCAGTCTTCTACAGTGAGTAGTTCTTCAGTCTCCCGTCTCCTGCTTTCACCTTTTGCAGCTTGGATACTTGCTGGTGAAGACAGAGGCAAAAAATGGCATTGAGTGCCTCAGCCTTCTCCATGTCCTGGTAACCAGGGTAACAGTATCCTTCCTGAGTGGACCCGCATTTTCCCTATTCTTCTGTTGCTGATGTACCTAAGGAAGCTTGTTTTGTTACCTTGTCTTGATGTCCTTGGCCAGATTTACTTCTGCCACTACTTCAGCTTTCCTAACCATCTCCCTGGCTGTTTGGACAATTTCTCTGTATTCTTCTTGGGCTACCTTTCCCTGCATCCACCTTCTTTAAGCTACCTGTTTGTGTTGAAGTTTGTCCAGGGGCTCCTTGTTCATCCATGCAGGCCTCCTGGCATTCTTCCCTGATTTCCTGTTACTTCAGAAGATTTCCATCAGATTTATCTATAAATTTTCAGCTTTAGATTTCTGTTGAAAACTGTTCCTTATGCTGTGAAGAATTCCTTTATTCATATTCACTTTTTTTGCTTTCAGCCTTTTCTGCCTGCCTCTGGTATGAATAAAAGATGACAGCTTTTGCCACCTCTCTTTGGTAACCAAAAAATGAATTCATTAAGCGACCATGAATAAAATACTTGTTTCCAGAAGCATACTTAATGTCTGTGTTTGTAAAGGCTTTTACTGAAGCTACTGTACATACTTGTAGCTCAGAAAAGCAAAAAGAAGTTAACATTATCCTGTAACTCTAGTGTCATAATGGAAGTGCTTTGTCTTAGTTTAAATAAATATTTACTTTGAATGTCCAAATTTACATTAGCTAAGAAGACTCTTAATGTGTATTGTAGATTGTGTATTCTGATAATAGCGCTGGATAACACATAATGGATAAGCATTCTCAAAATGCCAGAGTTATTCTGAGATTTGCCGGTTGTTTATGGTGCATTCAGACTTCTATTATTTGGAACAACTGGAACTCCATCCATACTGTTCCTGTCAGAGGTGCCACTTGCTGTGGGGTGCATATTCTGACAACTGGCATCTGGAGTCGTTGCTGAATGAAAGATGGGAGGGAGCAGAGACAGAGACTGAGGAATGCTATGGAAACTGCTAGCCCTGCCAATTACAAATTGCAAAATAAGAGACTTGAGTGTCTGGAATTTTATTTTCTTGGCCCAAGTGTTTTAAAAACTATGGATAACAAAGTTTGAATGTGTACTTAGGGATGCTGGAGGCTTTTGATGGGTCTCCTGGATTTGGTTAGGGAAATGGCATGAAGGGTAAATTTAATTGTCTCCTACTAACATGTCTGAACCTCTAGCTAGTTCTTTCTAACATAGATTGTGCAAGTGCAAGAAAACATGATGTAAAAGGCTGCTCCACCATCCTGTTGAAGGGGATCACTGGTGTGAGAGAATAGCATGATCAGTACTGGTGGGAGGGAAAGAGGAGCAGGCTTTGTGGACCTGGAGGAGATAACTGTTTTTTGAAACAGATAAAGGAGAGGGCTGGTTCACTTTAAGGTATTGCAGGGAAAAAACAACAATGTGATAGGAGAAAACACAGTACTTCAGGTGTTAACTATATTTTAAATATAAACTGGTGCCTTTCAGTGATTTCTATGTCCTCTCTGTTAGTGAGGGGTACCTAGACAGTGCTTTATTGACTTAATTTATAAAAATCCCACTCATTTGTATAAAAATCCTACTCATTTGATCTCATGGTGTAGTATTTAAAGTTTTTAGGTTGAAAAGTGATTTTTAAAGTTCTATATTTTAATAATTTTATAATATTAAGAAAATACGATAATGCTGATTTTGTGCAGCACACTGAGTGCTAACATCATTCTGCATGTATTTAAGCACTTAGCACAAATGAAATGCTTATATTTACTCTTTTATTGGCCAAGTCAGTAAAGCACAGTACATTTGATTTTAAAAAACAGGTAAGTTGCAAGAATAGAGTTTTCTATGTGTTTGGTCAGGAAATGGACACCTTCATATTTCGTAGAATTTTATTAAACATGAAGGAGAGGCAAAGTGGAGGATGTGGTGGGGTTATTTTGCTAATGTCAGAGAATAGGCTTTTACTCTTGTGTGCGAATCCAGTCAGCTCAACCAAGTGAAAAGCTCGGAAGCGCTCAGTGGAGGCTAATTAGAAGCCTCCACCATTACTGCCTGCAGAATCTGTTTGCACTCAGTGTTCTTGGCACCCTGCACACCGCTGCACTGATTTCACTCTTCATCTGCCACCTTTCTACAGCCGCTGAGCCTGTTCCAGTCCAGAGCCACTGGCCTGAGCAGGATTTTCCAAGCAGTTGCATCTCCAATGGCCAGCACCCTTTCAGTACCAAACCTTAACATTGGATTGGGAAAGAATTTTACTCTTTTCCCACACGATGAATATGTTCATAAATGCAGGATCAGGCAAAAAGGACATAATAGCATAAATCAACAGAATTATGAGCTGGGAGTGGATGATAGCAGTGGAAATGGTGACCAAACGAGGACAGGCAAAAAAAGCCAATAAATTGTAAGCAGAAATCAATACTAAAAACAGTTGAGTGCACTCTGCATAAAAAGCTTGGACTGAAGTTCTGGGTTCCTAGGTCTTCTTGTTTGTTACTGGTTATTTAGAAATAGTCATGAAACACTAGGCACTGGTAAACTCTAAGGTTTACCTAATTTATTACTATTACCAACCGGTCTTCTGAAGCAGTAGAGACTTCTGCTCTGAATGTGAAGGCTAATGACTTATGCAGAGGTGAGTATCAGTTTACATGTCAGAATGTATGTTTTTCAGCTTAAACACAATTACTGGAGTTGTACTTCGCTGCTCGTGTTAAATGAGTTGGACAGAGAAGGGCAGAGAAAGATTAGTCTTCTTTGCAATGCCAGGGCCTGATATCTGCTGAACTTCTGCTAACTCTGGTACTCCTCTTGGGTGATTTAATTGCCATTATATGTACGGCATTTTTTCACTGTAGAGTTTCTAGTCATTGTTGTAGATAAAGACATAATTTGTGTGACAGTGTTAGGAGATCAGGGACAACATGGCCAGTGCCTGTTCTTTCAGTTAACCAATAGAATAATCCTTACTCCGCTTCCTGCCATGGTTGTCTCTTTGCTTGACCACCCCCATTTTTTTTGCAACAGCCAGGGAATACGTTTTACTGAGGATCTGTCGTGATGTGGAATGGGAGTGATCACTGGAAGTCCATTGCTTTTACAGTGTATCCTCTCTCTCAGCTTTTGGCAAAGCACTTCACGCTTCATCTGCAGTTTTGCTGTCTGATGCATCTTTGACTGTGGGACAAAGAGATGCCGTATGTGTTGGACAGAGAGAGGTGATGAGGGAAGCGTCTTCTGAAGTCCTACTGGTCCCAAGCTTGGGAAGGGTTCCTCGTGTGAAGTGGCGATCAGTAACCTTCCTCCTGCTCTAAGTCAGAAGTTTCCTTCACAGTTTGGTTTTGATCTGTTGAGGTCTTCACGTAACTTTAGGTTACTTGAGATTCACTACAGTATATTTTTTTGGTAAAATGGGATGCTTTTTAAAGCAATTTAGCAAAGGAGAAATGTTCATTAATGAAAAATGTAAAAGCCCAGGGGTTTAATAATATTTACAGTTTGAATGGAAACATATCTGGATAAATTCTTTGGGTAGCCATATTAAAAAAACAATTCTGGAATGGGAAAACTTGGATATTATATAGAGAAGTTTCTAAAAACTGAAGTGATAAGCTTGAATTATGTACTAGGGAGCTTAGTATATTAATGTTTTAAATGGAAAAACCCCATTAATATAGTATTCCACAGAAAAATGTTATTTTGCAGTTCTACTGTTTTAAATATATACTTAAAACTGTTTTGAGAGGTGCATTATTGAAGTCGATCTAAGCACTATTTGATCAGAGTTAAAGACTTTAGAAGAGAACTAAACAAATACTCATCTGAAACAGACATTGTGATTGTTCTTTGAAATTTTTAATAGCATGTATTCCAAGTCTGACTCAGCTCTGAAGTTAATTAAATGAATTACTTAATACCAGCTGGTTCTTTTTCCATATTCAGCAATATTTAATATTTAAAAATTAGCATGTTATGAACTTTTTTTTGTTAAGTGGGATGTCTATCACTAATTTTGGAGAAAATGTGAAATTTTATTACCCTTAATAGATTTTGTATTGTTTTGTATTTCCTGAAAACTCACTGGATGTAATACTTTAATCAAAAGCATATGGTAGTCCTTATGAGTGAATAGAAGAATAGGGATTTTGCTGTTAGAGTAATTGTATGGCAATAAAGTTGTGTATTTGTTTTTTCTTCTTGATCAGTATGTCCTGACACAAAAACAAAGTCAAACCTTTAAGGACAGTGGGCTGCACAGTCTCTGGGGTCAGCAGTAACTTAGGAAAAGTATGCAGGGAGGTCAGAGATCAGTTTAGGGGCCCATTTATCAAGGGAATGAGCACAGGGGGCTCCCTCACCATTGGTTCATGAGTTGATTTAGAAACTAGGAGTGAAAGCAGCAGGATGGAAAGTGCAGCTGAGATCTCTCAGGCTGTGCATTGATGGCACTAAATGCCTTTCTGGGTCATGGTCGTTTCACCAATGAAGGGTTGGTTCCCCAGTCCCCCCAGCAAAGGGAAGGGCGAAGGCCCCAGCTGGGGGGGAGGAGGAGTAGGGCATGTGGCTCACGCCGTTTCATTCACAAGCACAAGGATGGCAGAGGGCCCAGACTCTTCATAGAAGCCCTGCACAGCAGCTTTCAGTCTAAATTCATGCCACTGATTAGATGCAAAGTTTCTTTTCATTCATAGCAGCCAATTCGTTCCAGCCAGCAGAGAAACATAACATAAAGTATAGAAAACACAGCCAGCGGTTGCCAATTTCTAGGCAGATTAAAACCTTTTCGCTGTAGCTGAAGAATGCTTATCATGTAGATTTCCCTCGTCATGACTTGTTTTCAAAGTTAAACACAATAGCAGAGTGGGCTCTAGTAAGCATTTGGTATGCTTTGAAACTTTGCTGCCTAGCTAATTAATGTGATTTCAGTTTGAAGTATGGGCTGTGTAGATGTTGTTTCTGTAAAGAAAAAACTATGGAGAGTTTAGAATAAAGCTGCAATGATTGGCGTGACTGTAATCAGCTTTTTGTCAAGGTTTTTTTAACCTTGAAAACTATCCATACCTGTTTTCACATGTAACATTTTTGTGTCCATCTCTAATTAGAACTGTGAAATTTTTAATTTGTGGGCTGGCTGTTTTCCCCCACTCCAAATTATGTTAATTACTGAAAACTTAATTGGAAGACAACTGTTTCCAGAAAGGAAAGAGTTCTGTGGGTAGTTGAAAATATTGCAAAAGGCCTTCCCACTTGCTATCTCTTAATGCTCTAAAGATGAAAGTAGTCTGTATGACTTAGAAAATGAATTTGCTTACTAGCTCTTTATATATGTGGAGCAAATAATCCTCTCCTGTACTATCATTTCTTTGCTGGATTTGAATAGGTTTGTAGAGGTAGGAAAGTGAGTAGATTTTTTTCTCTACTGCTACTTAGATGCCTGAGTAACAGTCACTTTTGAAATGCTGTTTTTCTCTAGTATTGTGGCTTGTTTTGCATGATCACTGTGATGTATACGGTCAAATATTGGGTTAATTTATGTCTCAGTTGTTTTGTAAAATGAAATTAAAGCCACAACAGATTCATTTTTATCATCTAAGCTTGGACATTCCCCTGGCTGGTAGGTAAACGGTCCTAAAACTTCTTCCAAACTGCAGTCGGAAACATTCAAGGGATGGTACATTTATGGGTTCAGTGCATGAGAAAAAATTAAGTATTTCAAGGAATTAAAGATGATGATGAATTAAAATAAAAGATCTAAGTGATCTAAATTCATAGGATGAGCTAAGTACTGTCGTGCCCAATCGTTACTAGGTCTGACCAGAATAAAAGGGTGTTTGTTTATTATTGCTGTCTGAGGACATTCTTCTTCCCCTCTGTTGCACTAAGCTGTCTGCAGTTTCTTATGATGCTTAAAAATGGAAACAAGTCTTCATAATTAAAATATTTGTGTAGCTGTTTTGTTTAGTCCTTGAATATACTCAACTGTACTAAAGCACAATTGAGAGGTGGTATTTAAATTGTTTGCATCCAATAGAAAAGATACTTAGCAAAAAGGACCCCAAAAAGTGTATGAAAACAAAACAGTGCTTACGACAGTGCCCTGAATGATGATGATTAGAGTATTATTTTTGTGGTTTTTCGAGTGCTAAGAAGTGTTCTCATTGTTAGTGGAACCCAATTAAAAATAATTATGCTCTGGCATCTTCCTTTCTCATACAGTTTGGGCTGTAGTGGTTCTCCATGCTCTCCCTTAAAGTTTAGGATATGAACTGAAGTTTAGAAGGGGTTTTTTTTTGTTAGGCTGGTTGAGTTTTTTCCCCAGATGTGATGGATTAAAGATCTCAGAAACATTAATATATTTGAAATGCAATGTGTTACACCTTGTGTGCCATGAGTCTTGAATTGAAGGTCAGAGATTTTTGGAACCATATACATTAACTTACAAAGCTCAGTATGATAGTAAAATTACCTGAATTCTTTATTCTCACAAAATCCAGTGACTGTTACAGAATTTCACCATTTTTTGCTTATTCAAAAAATTAGGCTCCATACACCCAGAACTGTGTGGGGATTTTTTTTTTCCCCACTGTTTCATTAGACTTGAAGAATTACTTATTTTCTTTGTTTAATTTTTGCATGATTTGATGATTATAAATGTAAAGTAAAAGACAAATTCTGATGCAACATTTTTTTTCCTAGTGATGCTTCAAAAAGTTGTAACTCCTGGCAGTACTACACGGATTACCTGGTTTTGTACCTATAGGTTGGGGAAAAAAATTGTCTAGTTTCATATTTATGAAGTTTTTCAACCTCTGAAATTTTTTTCCACTGGACCACCCAAGAACTTGAGAGAAAGCATATATTGCTTATTCTTGATGATGACACAATTTCATAAAAGGAATACTTTAATTCCCCAAACTTAGTTTCTTTGCTTTTGAATGAAGCCTTGGGTTTTTTAAGATTGTCCAGAAAGTCTGAAGACTATGCCATTGAAATTCAATGTGAATTAGAGATAAGACCCATGTGCGTCAGGCATTGCTAAAAGACAGACTTTCAGGTTTATGTGTCTTATCCAAAGAGAGCTGTTAACAAATCTCTCCAGCACAGAAGTCCTGTGCTCTACAGGTAATGAGGAATGCTCTCTGTTCCTGATCATCATGCTCTTTGCAAGCACCAAACCTTAGAGGGCTGGGATACAGTTCATGCTATAGTAAATGAAGGAAGTCCAAATTTATGCTTAAACTTAATGTCTTTGAAATTTGGTCCACAGGCAGATTATTAGCATATGTAAGTATATATTTCCTCTCCCAATCTTTCTATAATTTCTCTCAGTCTTTTTGACTAAAAGTACTCTTAAATATATTGCTCAATGGGTAAATTCCTCCACATAGCTCATTAAATTGAGTGATTTGCTTACTGATGGAACCTGTTTCTAGGAACATGCAATACATTTCTAACTCTGAAATTTCTGGTTTGTATGTGCTTACAATTAACAGTTAACTGTAGGTATTGCAGATGATGGTGACCTTAGGAAATAAGATTTTCATAATAGGTATTGATAAAAATGCTCTTTTAAAAAATCTGCTATAAATTCTCTTGGTTCTGAGGGGGTAATAATTCATAATGGTTTTTCTTCTTTAGCTTGCAAGGGAGCATAAAAATGACTGTTTTATAAAGAAAGTAATTGCAACTTCTCTTACTGATATTATAAGCAAGCAACAGTAATATACCTTCAACTCCTTCATTTGCTATACCAATCCCCCTTCACAAAAACATGTGTGTATATATATACATATATGCATATATATATATATGTATCTCTTGGCAGCACTGTCTTCCTGTGTCACCAGTGAGTTCTCCTGCAAAGGGGGATATGTGAGATAATACCATCTAGCAAGAGATCATGTTATTATCAGAAGGAAATAGGAACTATTAGTACTTGAGAATATATTAATAAATGGTATAAAAAGTCAAAGATGGATACTGGCTGTGCTGCTCTTGAGAAAACACACAGTGGTTGCTGTTAGTTTCAGATTTGAGAGATCATCTTCAATGAACTATCCACCATTTTAGTTAGTTCCTTAGCCCATGTTGAAGGGATTGGTGTATGCGGGTCAGAAATCTTTTGTGAAACAGATTGACAGAATTCTCAAATACTGGCCCTTTATAGGACAGATAATTCTTGTCATCATTTGACACTTCTCTTAGAAGTACAGCTTTTTATTGGTTAAGAAGGTCAGAGAATGCAAGTCCTTACTTTTGAGGAAATCTCATTTCATTCATACTGATGTTTTGGAAGCAAAATAAAAAAAAATAAAAAAAAAAAAAGCAGTATTAATCCACTGCAGAGTTTCCCTGATTTTTATATAAATTGTGAGTCTGACTTGATGCCTGGCTCCCTAGGTATGATCATAGACCTGCTGTGAGTGGTGATTTCAAGCCTAAACTGCACTTTTCTCTTGGGGCATTGAATTCCTCTGTTGTGTGGAGAATGCAAATTGTGAATCTTCCCGTTGCAAAGGCAGCTCTTTCCCGTATGTTCTTACCTGAGGTGTTGCTTTTAGGGTGAATAGATGCACTCTGTTTTTCTTTGGATTTTTGACTGTCTTGAAGAAAACCTTCACATCTCAATTTCATTTGCTATTGCAATAGATGATATTTTTTCCTGGGGACTTTGAGTGAATTGTTCTTAGAAAGAGAGTAAGATTCAGCAGTAGTCTCAGAATGGCTTCTCACAGGTATCATCACCAAAAAAGTGTATTTCACAGCCTTATTTATCCTTAATTCTTGAGACTAGGAATGAATGGAGAAAAATGGAAGGAAATGACATATCTTGTTACAGCAAATATGCTTTTTCAGGAAGAAATTCAGGAAGAATTTCTTCACTGAAGGGGTGGTTAAACATTGAAATGGGTTACCCAGGTAAGTGGTGGAGTCACCATCCCTAGAAGTGTTCAAGAAACAGCTGGATGTGGCACTTAGTGCTGTGGTTTAGTTGACATGATGGTGTTTGGTCAAAGGTTGTTTTTGATGACCTGGGGGTTCTTTTCCATCTTTTAGGATTCTATGAGTCTGTGTTGTAACTAGGAGAAAATTATTGCCATGGTTATTTTCTTTTTAGATTTACAGAGCATCTCTTTCTGCTATATCCATATGTTAAATGTAACCCACAGTGGTCTGGTGTCTATAGGATTGTGATCTGTAAATTTAGGAATGGCCCACCATTCTAGCCACAGTTCTGTGAAAGCAGTTAATTGGTACTATGATAAAGGTTCACTACTCTGTGATCTGCTTTTTATTGTAAATTCTTAGTAATTATTAAAGAAAAAAAGGAAACCTTTGACATTTCCAAGTTAATGACATAAAAATTGCCATGTCTCAAAACCTTGCTTAAAGATCTCTTAATTTCTAAAGCAAAAAACTTCCTATAACATTCACTTCAACACGTCACAGAAGTATCTATGAGAAATGTGTGATACTTTATCTTTTGTGTATTTTATGCAGTTCAAAGGAAAAAAATACAGTTGGTAAGAAGTAGACTGGCAAGTCCTGCAGTTCATACTGGCTGCAAATTTTTTAAAAGAAAACACATACAATTACTTAATTCTGATGCAAGAATTAAGGGATTTCCAAAATGGGCTTTTTCCTGCACCTAATGCAGGCACACTGAAACACAAGAGTAAAAAGAAGGTTTTCAAGTTGTATGCTTCTGAAAAACTTGGACACCAATGGAAAATCAATTATGCGTCAGTTTTAAAACTCTTTGCTAAAAAATATTCATCTAGGACAGTAATAGTGCTGTCAAGTTTCTAGCCCCAAATAAACTCTCCCATTGTGGACATTATGATGATTTTCTTCCATTTACATGCTAAGCGATATGACGAACAGTTGTCATATGATTTTTGCTTTTTCATCTTTTCTACAGGAGGGGAAAACCACATGTAGTTGAGGTTTTTTTCAGGAGGGCTATGTTTTTTGGTTTGTGTTTTGTTTTGTTAATTTTGTTCAGTTTTTTGTTTTGTTGTGTTTAAATACTCTTCTTGCTTTGTTTTTGTTAAGGAATGACAAAATCAAAGGAATGTGTTCCGCACTTGAGGCGGAAGGTAGCCGAGACAGCAATGTGCCTTATTTCCTGTAAGAACATCAGGAAATGCGTCTTGTACAACCACTGACTGTGCTCTAAGATTTTTTGTTTGTTTGTTATGTTTTGGCTTTTTTAAAATATGAATTTATAAGATTTTTACTTGCAGGGAGCTGTGTGGAGCCTAGGGAGCAGAAATGTCCAATGTAGCCATTGCGCTGAAGTTTAACAATCTGTTACATCCCCAAGTACCTGTCTGTGTGATTTCTTGAAGCCATATTACAATTCTGTAGAGAAGGTGAATACATGTGGTGTTTCCAGTTTATTTTGCTGCAGATCTGTGTCTGTGTTCTGCACAAGCTGGAATTATTAGGCACCAAGGGCTTCATAGTAGAGTATATTTACATTTACGTGGATCTGTTATGGGAATATGGGCCTTAATAAGTATTCCAGATGAACGTAAGTCCACATAAGTGGATTTAAGGATTTTGTGGCTTTAGTCCTCTCAGTTTTGATTGTACTTCATGGAAAATTAAGCCTTTTAATGGCGTCTTTGCAGAACTCACTTTTCTTAGCAAAGAAAGCCAGTTGATTTTACATATTTAGTAGTGCCTTTTTTCAAAATGTGTGATAGCACCCCTTTTTCACTTCTAGCTTCTACAGCTACAATATGTAGAAAAATTTATTCAGTGTTGCAAATAAGTTGTGGCAGATCATTGTGTTGTTACTAGTGTGCTTCCATACACCTGGATGAGGGGCATAATTATTGGCCTCCAGGTATTTAGAAACTGATTGTTTTTGCTCGTGTATTGCCAAGGAGCCTAAAAAAACCAACCCCCCAAACAAGCAATTCCCCCCCAAACAACCAAAAAAAGGAGGGGCGAGCAGACACCAGGAAAAGCACCATCTAAGGTTTAGCCCTCTGGGGCTTTGCACATGCTTCTAAAAGCACAGCTTGTAAGTCTTAAACGATTTACGGATTTTTTTTCTTTTTTTCGCATGACTTGGTATTTTACTTTTAAGATGTAACCTGGATAATTTTAAAAATTTAATCCAGAACTCTACATTGTTGTCAAACTGCAAACATAATTGACTAATGCATGAAAGGGGATAGAAATACTAATTTCCTGACATTGCATCACAAGCATTGGGTGTGCTGTAGTGTGTCCTTGACATTGTTTCAGCCAGGAGTGTTAGCTACCCCAGCCTCTTTCTTTTGAGGTCTCTGACCTAATGCCTCTTTGAGAGGAGTGTTCTTGTTCTTCTAACATGGAAAAAAAAGGAATTGAGTTCCTGCTTGCATCAGCACATCCTTATTGTTCTGGCTGCTTTCTCCAGCTCTTTCTTTTTTTTTTTTTTTTAAGCCGTGTGAGTGAAATTGAGTGAAACGTTTCTCAGGGTTTTGTTTTTACAGAGCATACAAGAAAGTGTTGGACCTTGAAAATTCATACAGTCTGATGTGATGGAGGAAAAAGGGTAGGAACATGCCAGTGATTGCTAGTTAGATTAATATGCTCTACTGAGAATTACTCTATTTCCAGAATACTACATTAAATTATATGGAAAAAACAGTTCTTTGTGCATCCCAAATATCTAATTAACCAGCGCTTTTATGAGTTTTTGAGACTCGAATCTGATATCTTTAGCATACAGTCCTGTGGATAAGGAAGAAGAGTAAAATGTTGATGCTGGATTTTGCCTTGCAAACAGTTCATGTCTGAAGAATGTATTTCAGTAAGAGTTTCTATCCTTTCTAGAAGTGAATGACCAGTGTACCAAATTAGCAAAGTAGCTTGATCATGAAGTTCAAACCCAGTAAGAACCAAGCCAGATCCTTGGAATCATGTAAGGGAACTTTAAAATATGTTATAAAATTATTGTAGCCATCTAAACCAAACTCCAAAAAAGCATTACTGTTCAGTTTCTGTGTGATGGAGTGTCAATTTTCTAATAAAATCTAGCACTGACATTTTATTTACTCTTTGTTTACAGTAGTCTGGTGTAACATCATACAGATAGCTTACTTTAAATGGCTAACATGACATTTATTGAGAATATGTGGCTGAATTCACTTATTTTCACCCGAGGTTCATCTGATAGCATGAGATCTACAGGAGTAGGACTAGACTATGCAGATGGAATATGTAATTTGTTGGAAGGCCAAACAAGGGCACAAACCTGTTATATACAGAGGCGACAGTACTACAAAACCAAAAACCTGGAACAAAATACCCTCCTGATTATGCAGCAGTTAAATCATAGCCTGACTATTTTTACCTATGGAGCCTCCTCATTTGAGCCAGTGCATTTGTAATCTGTATTATCTGACAATCTGCCCTCCATGTAGGCTAGCTTTAGTCAGTGAGAAAATATTCCAGTTCATGAATTTTTGTGGTTTGGGTTTTGTAACAGAGGGTATTATACTAATGTCCCATCCACCAGTCTTTTTCCTGCCCCCTTGTACTATTTACTTCTTTGGAAAGCTTATTCAAACTGATTGATGAAGAAGTCTTTATATGTTATATAAAGGAATGCTAAAGAAAGTGCTTAATGATTATTATTTCTTAGATTTAAATATTTGACTAGGTAGGAAGTCTGCTCTGCGCTTCAGAAGTCTTTGTAGCTGTTACCCAGGTGTTTGTCTTTCTTGGATGTTCCAGGTCACTTTGAAATTGCTAGAAATCCTGTTGTTATTTTGTACTTAAAGAGCATTGGTTTTATTTACCATGGTAGTGGATCTGATAGCAGTCAATATATTTGACTCTTTATCAGCTCCTGTGAGTGTGAAGGCTGCTAACAGCACACTTTGCAGTGGAAATCCTGTATACATACACACAGTGAAAAGTCAGCTTTAGCAAAATCTGATTTGATTTATTCATAAAGTGGTCGATAAACAAAATTTTTTGCAGGATAAACATTGCAAGCTGATAACGGTCTTTTCAAAGTCAATTTTTTGCCAAAATCGGTGGCTAGGCATGTAGTTCCTTTCTGAGAGCAAGACTTGCTTCATGGAAGTAAGGCAAAAGCAGACGTGTAGGTCCTTCTGCCTATCAAAGCTGCTGCAGCACTCACTCCAAACAGACACAAACAGCAAAGCTGCGGATGTTTTCCTGTGGTCAGAAATTAATCCATTGGCATTCATGGGGATTGAAAAGCACATACATAGTCTAAACAGAGGAGCTGGAAGGATTGTGTCTACTTGGCTTGTCTCTAGTGCCCAGGAATCTCAAAAACTAGGCACATCAGGCCTTTGGGCAGATTTTACAGCACTGGAAATTTTGAGACTGAATAGCCTGAAGGAACTGCTGATAAGATTTCTTCCGGAGATCACAGGACCTTTCACATGAACATTGAAACCACTGGTTCAGTACTGTGGGTCAAGCTCATTCAGACTCCATTAATTTATCAGAATTATGAAATTGTACTGCCTGATCTAAAAAAGTTGTAAGTAGCCCATAGCTCAGCAAGCTCACAATCTACGAATTACCAGGAGCAGCCCTATGTAATGACTTCCCTCTGAATATGGAAGAGGTTTTGGACCTTAGGAGGCCAAATCTACTTGTCCTGTACTATATTGTGTGATTCCATGGAAAAACAGTAGTCTGGTTTGTTCCTAAAAAGGAGGCTGTGAAGTTCACAAGATGTGAACTTTAAGAGTTAGATCTAGATCGTGGAATTCTTCCTGTTTCAGACATAAGAGCAAAACTTTGCCTCAGTTCCTGCGTTTGCGAGGACTTGAACAGACCGGGGCAAATGCAATAAGCAATCGGATCTTTTTTTTTTTTTCTCCTTTGCTATGAGGGGAAGGGAAGCACACATTCAGTTCCAATAAATGCTTAACACTTCAGGAAGAAGAGAGGTTTGTTTTATTGTTTGTTCTCATCTGATTTCCTGACATGATAGCCTGGGGTGACCATGTAAGAATCTGATTGTGTAGGAGCGGGAGATTCAGGTCTATTGACAACTTTGCTTGTTCTTCAGTTTGAGAAATTTCCAGATCTTTGCATGCTGCTTAAATGAAGAATGTCAAGTAGCTTTTGGGATGGCTGCCAGACTGACAACACTGCACTGAGACTTGTGCAAGGTACATTCAGAAATCCTGCTGGTTTCACAGTATGCTGTAATCCAGACCTTTGCTGCAGGAATTTTTCATTTGCAGAAGAAATTTGACAAAAAAGGACACTGTGCAGCTATAATATATTTATCCATTTACTGAAAGGGAGCATGTTATGAAACCTTTCAAATTGATGTCAGGTTTGGGAAGAGAAAATAAAAATACAGATTATTGTGGGGTATTTAGAGAATGACTTAGTCCTGCTTCCTGGATCATAGTTTGTTGCTAAGGTAGTTGTTTGTATAAAGCCATGTCATTCACTGTTACCCATTTACATACAGGCTGTGTGACAGACAGAGTATGTATTTCTAGTTGACTTCTCAGTCTGATCTTGCTGCTGATCTGATCCTTTCCATGTTTCAGCTTCTGAAAAAGGGCCATGGCTAAGACCCCCTTCTGTTTGAAAATACACCAATACTTGATAATACAACATGACCAGGAAAGCCCCTTTGGCCATTTCATCCTCCAAATACTCCTTGCATTGGCCTTGCAAAGTGTGTTGATGAATTGAGCTGCTAAGGCATAGCTCAGCCAAGAGCAGCTCTATCTTCACTGGGGATTTGGCTTCAGTTTGGCCCACCTTTTCTGCACTTTTTTTTTCTTTTCTTTTTTTTTTTTTCTGTCAGGCTTATTTATTTGAGCATGAGCTGGTTGCTCTAAATCTTTCCTACTTCCGTGCACTTACTCTTGTCCAGAAGGACTCAGTAGTGTTGGGACCTCCACCCAGCTTTGTTCCTTAGGTGAACTCTGATTTTTAAAAATAGACAGGAAATTGTGCTCTTTTCCTTTGGTTTATTCCTTTGAATGACAGTGAAAAAGAAGTGTCCTTGCTGTCTGAAAGGATAGTAGAAAAACAATATCTGGATGTCAGCCATCCCTTTGGAAAATGAGACAAGCATTATGGTGCTTCCAGAAGGGATCCTGTGTCCCTCCTTGGAACTTTTTGCATCTGGAAGTTTTTCCCCTCAGGTGGGACAGTTCTGTGTACTAAAGCCTTGTCATACTGTCATTAACACTGAATGAAGGCATCTCTAGAAGGCTTTTCTTTTGCAATGGATGTTGTATTTCTGTTTTATATGGATACCTGTCCACTCAGGGATCAGAAGGATAGTGTGCAATATTTGCATGTTATCAAACTTTTGTTCACTCATAATAGTCCTGGATGCTGAGTTTCGTTACACAGAGAGTAAAATGTGATGTGTGCTTATTGTGCTTTGTAGACAATGACAGAGACTACAAAGCAGAAAAGGAAATGTTCCCTAATACCAAATTAGTGTGTCTCTCATCCTAATGTTTGAGCTTATGTTGTTCAGCTGATTTATCTATTACAAAATCAAGCATGGTTTTCTTTGATGACTTGTATTTCAAAAGTTGCTCCTATGAACTGGTCATTGAGAGAGGGCTTGTAAAATCATGGGTAAGATTTAAGTTTTTCTGTAGTTTGTGTGCTAGATATAACCCCGCTATTCCAGACTTAGAACAGATTTTTCAAACAACCACTTAAATTATAGGAAAATGTCAAGTGTGTTGTGAGCAGTATCCCTTGTTGGTCACTGATGAGTTATTCTTGTCATAGAAATGATTGTGACAATATTGGTGCTGACACTGTATTTTGGATTTGTGCTGTTCTGCACATTTGTTGCTGGCGATTCTGGTGAAATAGAGTAATAATGGAAAGGAAATTCCATAAAAATAATGCTAAAAATAGGATTAAAATGTATCATAATATCTGAAAAATGGTGATCTTCTTGTAAACATTAAATCTGTTTGTTTGTTGGACCCACAGTGATTTTCTCTTTAAATGAAAATATATCAGACTAACATCCTGTTACCTAAATGTTTGCACTGGGTTTGGTTGGTAAATGCCCTGTATATTTAGGATACTTTTTCTCATATGTTTTTCTTACCTCTCTCTAGCCAAATGAGCCACAGTTTTGCTCTTCCTTTCAGATTTGAGGGAAGATAGGAAGCTGTTTCTGCCCTATAACACAAAGTATATGGGCTTGGTAAGTGTTTGGAATATAAGCAGTGAGGTTCCAGTGCTTTTGCAGTGCTTCCAGTGATTTGGAGGACATGAGTGGAAGGAACAGGAACATGGTATCAAAACAAAACAAGCCAAATTATAGTCAGCAAACAGGTTGATAAACTTCCTGGAAGCTTTTAGTTTATTGCTCAAGTTGATGCAAGTTGATAAGTCCAGTTTGTGCACGTTTTCGAGCTCTTCTTTTTAACAAGAGCAATGAATTCAACAGTACATACTTCTGCTTCAGTATTTAGTTGCTGGAATTTATTTTCTGACAAACATAGCTTTTTGTTTTAGTTGTATATTTTATTCTTTTAGTTAGTTGCAGTCTGTAGCAAACTCGAGAAGTCAAGACTAGCACTTAGTTCCATAATTCAGTCAAAGATATTTTAAGGATGTGGGCTGCTGCTGCTATGTAATTGGCCATACTATTTTAGGACGGAAGGTTAAGGTCAAATCTCTTGTGAATGATGGTTTTGTTTATCTATAGTGATAGCATCCATTCTGTAAATTATTGCAGTGCAGTCTTCACAGTAGAAGAGGCTAGAAAAATATTTTGAAATGAAACTCCATTTCTTCTAAAAAAAAAGCCCGTGGAAAGTTTCTAACTGTGGATTTGGCAACCTCCCTCTCTTCTTATCCCAGTTTCTTTCACATGCTGCTGGAAAAAATCAAAGTTTAGCAATTAGTAATTTTTAACAGGCAGTTTGGAGAAAGTAAGATAAAGCCTGAAAGACCAAGCAATCTGCTTTTCTTTTTTCTTCCTTCTGACAGAATTTCATCCTGTTAGTGTAGTGTCTGCTTCATTTGTATGCGTGAAGTATTAATTACTCTTCTGGGCTTGTGCTTCGTAACTTAAAGTGAACCCATCTTCCTGCTAGTTTTTCTTCCTTACTTTTTGATATAATTGTGAAAACTGAACATCTGGAGTGGTGTTAGTGGAGAGCATCTGGCCCTGACCTCACTGCTCGCTTGCCTCCCTGATGCTGATCATTCCTACATGCAGGATCTAAGGGAAGAAGGAAGATGAAGATGTTTCAATCAGGATCATGTAGAGACTGAAGACTTTCAAACTTGATCGTGATGTTGGGTCTCTTCCTAAAGCTACTCCATAGCCATGGATCTGCTCCTGAAGCTATTTTGCCTTCATTTCCAGCCATCTCTACCAGTACATTCATGTAGTGCCATGGCTCAGATGGGTTGTGCCGCCCATAACCTTTTCCTTAACAGGGGTAAATCAGGCTTCCTAGTGGAGAAGCAGCATCTTGTAGTCAAGAAATGAGTCTGTGATCACAGTAGCTTTTATTATTGGCCAACAGATGAGCCTCTGCATGGCTTGCTGTCTGCAAGTGCAATGCCTTTGGCTTGCCCCCATATAGCAAATTGTAGCGGTCTATTATGGACAAAAGGAAAACCTGCAGAGGCGTCATTTCCTCATCCAGAGGAAGCATGGACTGTAGGATCCAGAACTACTGAAGATGCTGGAAAACAATACTTGGTATTTATTTAGGGTTTCTTGATTTCCTGGTCCCACTAACACCACTGTTCCTTTGTGTTGTTCTTAGAAATCTGGTATCTGGAACTTTGAATGGTTTAGACAATTCTTTTCTTACTTTGGAGAACAGGAGCTGAAAGTATGTTGCTCACAGCAAAACCATGAATGAAATAAAAATTACTAATAAAAAAATGTTCCATATCCTTGTGTAACCTTATGTGGAAAGACTCAGTGAGACTTCAGTCTGTGGAATCAACGTGGGTGTTTTGGTGAGCAGCAGTGTGTCCTGGTATGAGTAGAATTCAGTGCTGTCAAACTCTGGTTGAGTATTAACAGATGGCATCTGCCACCAGTGTGCTCTGTTTGTGCTTGTCTGCAGTTATGGTGCAGGTGGTTTGGTGAGGACAGTGATTTCCATGATGCTGTGATTACTGAATATTCTCTTTTTAGTTTAAACAGTGGTCCTACAGACTGTCCTACAGACTTGGAGTGATGGCCTCCTTGTACTATTTTTACAGGTTTATATCTAAAAAAATCCTTACTTCTCTCTGCTTCCACCGGACGACGGTTTAAAGCTTTTGATTACAGCCTAAAAGAATGAGGCTCTTATTTCAGGAAAAGGTAATGATAAGCTGTCTCATCTTAGGGTCCCAGCATTTGAACAAAAAATTTCATTAAGAAGGCAAAGAAAATGGTATTTTAATCAGGTTTTGTCTTCTGTTTCCCTATAAAAACTAATGAAAAGAGAAAGAACAGACATGCAGTCTATGTTCCTGAGGAACACATGCTTCACAGACAGAGCAGTGTGTTGTGCAATTATGCTGGGAACTCATCAAAGTCAAAGACAGGACATAGACCTACACAAGGCAAAAAAAAAAAGAGCCTGTGCTTGAATAGCAAAAGGAGAAAAGAAAGGATCAGTGAAAGAAGGATAGCCTGTGAGTGAGTGAGGGGTTATTTCTCCTTAGCATGCATGTAGAATCCTTGTCCATATTTCTTGAAATTAGGAATTTATTTGAAAGTAAGGCAATCCAGCTAATGTGGATAAATTCAAATGGTGTGGCTTTACACCCACAGATCTCATCAGGATGTTAAGATGCTCTGTTTAGTTTCCTAAAATTACGTACTCGGTGATCATTGTAGCCTTCATGATATGGAACCTCTTTGATGGATGTAAATGGTGATTAGCATGTAAATATCCTGTGGTGTAATTAATGTTCAGTGGATGTACAGATGTAGATGTGTATATATTTCCTTTATGTATAGCATAAAGAAAAAAGAGAGCTAAATTTTTAGCTATTTTTTTTTTATCATATACCCTTTTTAATAGTTATCAAACCAATAAAGAAATAAAAGATGAACTATTCTTTTTTGGACAGTTGTAGCATCCCATGAATCAAATACAGTCAAAAAAATATTATTAATGATTGCTTTTCCATGGAAATTGGCTCAAAACCATATAGGTAGATGGAAATTCATGAGTCCAGTTCAGGGCAGGCAATAGAGACATATAGCAAGCTTTTGTTTGTATGAAGCTGTGTGTTAAATAATTTAAATTTTTATTTTTGTGTTCTTTTTTGAATGAAGTTAAGACAACCAATATTTACATCTAATTTTCAAAAACCAGTAGTTTTCTCCTTTATTGATTTTATTATTTGTATAATAAATAGAAGTTCTGGTTCAAACTGAAAAACATTAAATACTTATAACATGCTGCAGTGTTTATTAAACGATGGTTGCATGAACTGAGGCATCATTGCATGTGAGTCTATCTAAATGTTTAAATGGCAAGCAATAGGAATTATCCAACACATAAGTTGCCTTATGTAGGGAAGCATTCTGATTACTACTGATTGGGAAACACCTTAAATGGGATGTTTCAGCTTTTTTTTCTGTGATCAGGAGAGAGCACTTTATAGAAGTTCTGTACTCACTACAGCTTCCCTGCAGGCTCTGCAAAGAATTGAAATTGGGTAAGAAAACTGCTGTTTCATGTTCTTCCTTCCTTCATATTTTTCTTGGCATGAATGTGCAAGTGCAAATGGCAGTCAGAACTGGCACTGAATAGTGTTTGAGAGTACATTTTATTTATACAACTCCGAAAATAAAAATTGTAGATCTCTCAAGCATTCTAATTCCTAATTAGCATCCAGCTATATTAAAAATTAAATAAATTCATAATTAAGGACGGTGCATTCCAATATTAGGAAAAAAATGTGTTTGTTGTGTTGAAAACTGAGCATGTAAAAAGGGGTTGGTGGGCTTCCATTATGATTGCCTGTCAGTAGTTTCAAGTTTTCTCAGTTTATAGGTAAAACTGTTTGGTTTTTTATTTTTTTTAATAAGCCACCTTAATAATGAAGGACCAAATAATTTGTTTTCATTGGTGCTGGGTCAGCTTTCCTCCCTTATTCAGATGCAATAGGAATTAATACTTAAATTTAAATTCTGGAATTGGAGATGTGATGTGTTATTTCAGGTTTCCTCCTCATAATGAGTGATAAAGATTATGTCTCTCTGTATTCTGGTGGGTATTTTTGAGTCAGGAAAAGACTCAAACTTTTCTTCAAACATGTTAATGAACTTTTGAAAGATATAGATGATGAACAGAGGACTTACTTGCAATATTTTTTTAGATTTCTAACTATTATTTCTCAAATTGAATCATAAAATCTAAAAAAAATTTTTGGAGGGGTGATTGGTGACAAATGTGTTTCTCATCTTGACCTCTCATGTATTTCTCATCTTTTACACTTTCTGAAATTACTGATTTGGTAATAGAAATAAAATTTGATGTGTAGAATTAAAAGAGTTGTCTCAAAAATACTTTGGAAATGTTGAATTTTTCTGAATTGGTGTTCTCCTACTTAAGAAAAAAAGTTTTGGAAAATAATTATTTTGTGAATCAAAATTAAATGAAAATTCAAGATTTTTTCCAGATTAAATAGAATAAGAAGATATGTTTGCATAAAAGAAGCAGAAACTATAGTATGAAGTATAAACGTTTCAAACATATTAATTATTTTCTAATTACAATTGCAATATAATGGGAACATACTGTTACTTCCAGATGTACACTTGTTCTGAGGTTTCCTAGATTCTTGTTTTGGTTTGCTAGTAGTGGACACAGCTGAATTCACTGAGATTTCCTAATAAGAACCTAGTGTTCTGTAAATTCAGGAAACTGCTGACTTTTGTGAGAGGTAAGCTGCAATGGTAGACGTCATTTTTTTTCCGTTCCAACTTGAGTGATACAAGATCAGTTGTGTGATTAGCAGAATGTTGTTCACTTCATAACATGCATCAACAGGACCATATGATGTATTGCCACAGGGAACTCCACATACATGTGAATGTTTTTTAATACAGAGTATCTTTTTCCTCAAAAATCTTCAAAATATAGTTAAGAGGAATCTTGGCATGCTGGAAGCATTTTGTTTATTGATATGGATGCCTCTTGTTTGGTCAGTTTGTTTGTTGCAATCCCAGCAGACTGTTCAGAAATTCACAGGGGTCAGGCAAATCCCTTTTTTTGCCTTCCAGAACCTCTCTTGATGGTGCTGAGAATGGAATTTAACCTGTTTGTATTTTTAATGGGTTAAAGGCTTGGTTAGCAGCAACCCATGTTACATAAAATATTTGCCAAAAATAGTAGACAAACTGCCTTCTGCTCATCTTGCAGGTGGGGGTACATCACTTATGCCAGTGTATGGCCTTTTGCTAAAGCTCTGGTTCCACTATATTTTAATTAAGCAAACATTTAGGTCATCTTTCTGTGTGTGGCATCAGACCAGCAGCATGTGTGAGCCAGCCAGACATCCGGCCTCTGGCTTGGTGAGATTTGGAATGATCTCAACTGCGAGGGTGCCTCCATCGTTACTCATCAACGAAAATTCTGCGGACCAGCAAGAGCTTAGCCAGTCCTCAGAAGAGCAGGTTCCCAAAATAAGGATACTAGATATGGGTGACAGCATTCTTGACATCTGGGAAGAAAAGGAATAGATGTCTTCTAAACTGGGCCAGGAAAATGTTGTACTAAATCTTTTTGAGAATGGCTTCAGTACAAGGAAGAGGGTGGAGACATCGGACTTCCTGCCTGGCTGTGTGGAACTGGACTTTAACTATAAATATCTTACTTTCATCTGCAATGGAGCTGAAAGGAAGGAAAGGATCAAAAGTGAAAGCGCAGGTGATTTTAGAGGTGGGGAACATGAGTTTAGGGGGCATTTCCTCGTCAAAGGAGGGAACTGTCTTAGAAGTCTCACGGTGCGTGAAAGAAAGAGAAAGATGTGCAGTAAAAAGTTGAAAAATATTGTCAGTGACCACGAAATGCAGAAAAGGTGAATGAGCTACAGAAGAGGATGAGGAAAAGTTTTTTTGCTCTACTCTTAAAAGCAGTTTTCTGATATGATAGAGAAAAAAAAAATTATATGATGGAGAATGAGTTAAGATTATCCCAAAATGTGTCATCCTATTCATCATGTATGAGAAGATTATGAAGATACATATTTCTTCAAAGCAGTAATTTCTGTATTTGTGTGTGTACTTATGAATTTGTGCTTACTTTAAGGAAAGAAGTCAGGGATGCTCTTTTAGGCAGACTGATGACCCTTAGGATCAGATGAATGGAGAAGTGGGTTGTTTGGTAAGTTGTGAAAAGAAATTATCACTAGAATGGATAATTTGCAACATCTGCAATGTTGCAGATGTTGTCCATCAATTCCCCTAGACTTACAGGCATCAGAATATGAAGCCAGCTTTGAAAGTAGCTCTAGGTACAGCAGGGAGAAAGAATGTATCTGACCTTGGCTGATGCTCTCGCTGCTGGTTGTGATTCATCCAGTCGTGCAGGCAAGATGGGAGAAACAGGTGGTGCCTCAGCTGGTGAATCACTGGAGAGAGAAGAAGAGTCTTTTGTTCAGTAGCAGAAGCCAGCCTGAGCAGCTACTGCCACTGCTGCTGGCACAGGTTAATGGGAAGAGGAGGGTAAGAACACAGTGTTTGCCACAGCTGCTATTGCTGCTGGAGTCTTCTCTATTGACTTTTTTGTTTTTCCTTCTTGTGGCAAAATCAAACAAAAGTGCTTCAACAAAACTGGCTTGGTGTTCTTCTGGGACTTGGAATCTGATGTGCATTAATTATAGTGTGCAAAACTGCTGTGCTAAATTCCACCTTGATGCCTGTGAGCTGAATTAGCCACGATAGGCTAATTCAGCTATGATAGGGAGCAGTTTTCTTCCCAAGGCTAGATCACCATGTTCTCTCTAGGATCATTTGGAATATTGTGAAGAGACCAAAATATTTTCCACCATCCAGATGCCTATAGTTACACTAAAAATATAGAGAGAGAACAAAGAAACCACAAGTATTTTAGATTTGTGTTTCTAAATTTGTGAAGATGAGGCTATTATCATAGAAACAAAAAGTTTGTATAAAAATATGAACATTTCCTTATTGTGGGTTCCTTTATAGGATTTTGTCTTTACACTGTGCAAAATCAAATTGTATTCAATTTTAATGTACATAACAGCTAGCTAGTTTTATTCAGCAGGCTTTATGATAGGTTGGGCACTTCACTTGAACTGGTTTTCCTAAAGTGAAAATGTGCAGGAAATTACCTTATTAAAAATACATACGTTTTTTGCAGTCCACCTTGGTTTTGTTTATGACAGTGTAATTTAAGAGAAATTAAGAATTTAAGAGTAGAAACACTGGTAAAAGAATTCTGAGGGGGAAAACAAGTTACTATTAAAAATTTCTTTTTTTCAGATAAAACCCAGTATTTATTTTTAGGCTTAATACTAAGTAGGATTATTGCTTTCAGAAAGATAGTTACATATATTTTGTGATCCAGGAGCTCTGACATAATTTCTGGACTTTTTATCTGTAAAGAAGGCAGAAAGTCTTTGTGCCCTGGGAGTCTTCTGCAGGCAGAGCTCTTTGTTTTCCCTGATTTCATTCCAGATGTCAGAGAAGTCATTTGTGCTGTTGGCAGCTCCTTGTGCTATCTGTAGCAGTGGTAGGTTTTTGTTTTGGCTTTTTTCAACAACACACAGAGCAACCATCAAGAAAAAAACCCCCACCAAACAACAAACAATGCTACTCTTATTTTGATAAGACCAGAAGTCAAAATCCCCATAACAGGAACCTAGTGTGTGTTCTCTGTAAAAAAATGCTGCCTCACAAAATGGCAGCTGATCAGCAGACAGGCAAAAACATTAGTGCTTATTTGTTATAATGAAAAAATTCTTTTATAATTCTTTGAATTGGATTTTCAGTGCTTTATGTTTTAATTTTCATGCCCATTGCTTCCTGTATTGTGTTACTGCAATGTCAGGCAATGGGTAGAAGAATTAGAACAGGGAATAGTACAGAAAGTATGCAAGAGTTTGCAGGTAATATGAAAAAGTGTGTCATCTTCATGGATATTATTAGCATGGAATCATCTCCAAATGATTCTTTACCACATTTCTCAAAGGTAGAGGTGAATTACTCTTCTCTGTACCACCACAGTACAGAGACCCTGAGTCATAGCCAGAAATAGAGGCATTTATGTTCCCAATAGGAGCTGAATGGAGTCAGGGAACTTTAGTACTCAGCTGTTATCTTATATATTTCATATGTAGTTGCTGCCGAACAGGACCAAAGGACTTAGTTGGAACACCATGTTTTAGTCTGCAAGTTTGTCAGACTTGTAAAGATCATAAAATTTCTTACAATGTGACTCATCATATTTAGAATTTTATCAGCATTTTGGGGCATTTCTTCTCCAAGGCAGGTATGCACTGATCATGCAGATGCCATTTTGTATTAATGAAGCTTCCAGAAGAATGCTTTAGAAAGTTTAGGTTTGTAATTTGAATGCCAAATTTTGTAGAGGCAGGAGTTGTGGCACTCTGAGTGACTCAAGGATATTCCTAGAGTGACAGAGTTTTCCATAAACAGTTCTTAGACTTGGCAAAAAAACCTGGGTGGCTTTTTTTAAATATAGGTAACAAACATCCTCTTTCGTATTTGCTCTTCACCTGATCTTTAAAATTTAGACTGCTCTTTATGGCACCCAGCCAAGTTGCTGCTCTGAAATGTTACGTGGAGATCTCTTAAAAGAGAAATCATCAAAAGTCCGGCTGGCCGAGAGGGCTGGGAATCGCCATTTGCTGTGCTGCAGGGTTGAATCCCTACACTGTAGTAAGGTGGATAGAATGCTGGTCGCACAAGGTGAAAATCTAGAGAATTACATTCTGTTTTTACCGTATGTCTTTGCTGTTACTTGAGAAAACTGAGAGCTGAAAGGAAGCTAAGGGAGACTCTGGAATCCACTTGAAAAGCTTTGAGAAAGTTGAGGATCCCTGTCTAGGTGACATTGGTCTGGAATCCTGGAGTGCACTGAGAAATTTGTTAGTCTCTTTGTCGTAGTGCTATGAAACTTCTACACTAATGTAGATGAATATTGAAGCAACCTCAGCAAGATGTAGTGTATACTCCAGTAAAAAAAAGATGAGTCATGATTTACTGTCATGTATGTTTGATGAAATTGTATTAAGTTTGAACTGATTTTTTCAATTTGGTGATTTTTGTTGGTTTTTTGTAAGCACGGGAATCATATATGACAATTGATTCCTACAGCTGTTTGGTCAGTTCAGGAGCAGGATCTATTCTGCTGTGTCCTTGCAATTTGTAATTGCTTTGTTCCTTCATATAATGTGGTTCTCAGTAATGAGTCTGGATTTGTAGTCTCATACTTGAAGTAATGGTAGAAGTTTTAGAAGCAACTCAGTGTTATTTTAGAGGAGTTTCTGACTTCTTGGTTTAGTGTTTTTATTTTTTTTTTAATGTGTCCAGTTCCTTAGTGTATTGTAAATTGCCTGAGATGTCCATTCTACTTTTATTTATTTTATTTAAGAAGTATATATTTTTTTTATGGTTAATAATAGTTTATGCAGTGTATCTTCAAAAGCTTATATAACTGTTTTTCCCATTAGCTCAGGAGCTGACAGCTCCTGAGTAGTTTCTGCCCATCCTTATATATTTTAATTTTAAAGTCTGTAATTTCTATGCTGGTCTCCTCCTTACTGTTGTGTCTGCAAATTACCTGCTTTTTCTCTGTTTACTAATTTTTGCAGAAGTGCTCATGGTTGTCCTCGGTTGATGCTTAAATAACTCTGGAGATATTTTGAGCAGGCAGCTCTCTCTGAGACCTACTATGTCTTCATACAAGTTCAGAGACATTAGTCTTTTCATAGTTGCAGTGCTGGATTGAGGTTATTTTACACTGTAATAAAAGCAATTACTTCTCCGTCCTCCTGCCTGACTATGGCTGTCTGTTTTCTCTAGCGAAGTGCTAGTGCAGAGGTGTTATGTGTGTGGAGTCAGTAGTGTCTCTGTGCTCCAGGAAGGGAGTTGGTAAGGGGATTTACATCCTGGAAACCTCGGTTTCATCAGTGCTTTGCATTGCTCACTCCACAGTGGGGGAACTCCACCAGGGATTTGTCTTGGTGGCACAAGAATGGAGGTAGACACCTCCATCCCTACCTGCACTCCCCTGAATTCTCTTAACACTACTCTTCTAGAGAATGTGAGATTATTCCAATTATTTTGCAATATGTGCAACTTTGTAGAACTTCATGTAAGTGCTTGAAAAATTCAAATTGTCACATGCATTGATTTTTGAGACATAGTGTTATGATTTTTTTCAGGAAGCAAATCTGCATTGATAGGGGCAACAATGGAGCTCTGAGCAACCTGGTCTAGTGGGAGGTGTCCCTGCCCATGACAGGGGGACTGGGACTAGATGGTCTATAAGGTGCCTTCCAACTCAGACCATTCTATGATTCTATGATACTGTGGACAGGTGACAAATCTTAGGGAAAAACTGGCCTCATGGCTACACTACTCCTGCAGAATGAGTACAGCAAAATATTACAATGCCTTGCACGAAGTTGCAGGAACGGACTGAAGTTGTCCCAGGCCTCCCTACCCTAATTAGTGGCTTGTGTCTGGGTTCTGCAAAAGTTTAGATTTTCCTGGATTTATTTTCTGATAACCTCTGCAGATGTGATGTCTGGGACAGTGGTGCTTGGACAACTGTTTATTGCAGCTGATATATTCTCTTCTTGACCTCATGACTCCCATCTAGTGTCTTGAATCACTTGGGAATAACTAATGCCTCAGCTCTCGGTTCCTTCCCGGTTTCACCATCAGCCAGCTTAATGTTCACCTTCCTTCACAATTACAGGAAATGAAGATCTTCTGAGATAATATGAGTGCAGATGAGCAGTATGTTTGGTCCGTGGGGAAATAATGTGAGCAGAGAGAAATTACAGATAGTAAAAATAGATGTGAGTTTCAGAGGTAGTTCTTACAATTATTTTTTCCTCTTTGATTCTAAAGCATATTTAATGGTGTTGCATGGCTTAGTGAAAACTTCCAAAATTTAACTTAGAGTCATGCAGGCTTTCACTCTTTGCGGGATTGGTCGTACATAATGCACACAGCAAATTTACCATAACCCCTGGGGATATTCATAGGAATGATATAAAGGGCTGTCGTCCACCCTCAGTTAACTGCTGCAAATGAGTTAATGACATTTTTTTAGCACCAGTAAAACATTAAAAAGAGAGCACAAATACTCATGAAAAAGACGGGTTTAATGAACTAGAAAATCTACATCGTTGTAGAGAGCGATAGGAAACATACAGTGTGCTGGCAGTGTTCCAAACTTAATGCGGTTTATGTCCTGGATAACTAGATTTGACTCTTCAGCAATAAAAATGCGTAATGCCAGTTACACAGTCCTCTTCAGCAGAGAAAGGAGCACTGCTTGGGAATGAAAATATTATAAGTCCCAGCAGAGGGCAAAAAGGGTTGTTGTGACTGCTATCTTTCCACACAGGGGTTATTTATTGCCTCTTTTACGGAATTTGCACCGTGCCAGAATTTAGATGAGCTCATGTACAGTGTACAATGCACAGTGACTTGGAGCTAAATGGTTATGAAAGACATGACATTTGTGCACTCGTGGTGCCAGGTTTTAATGACTGAAGAATATGCATGTCTGTGTGAAGAATTATCAATGTAAGATTTTAGTCTACAGTGTGTAGATATTTTTTAGAACGTACCAATATCTTTGTAATGAAATGAATTAGTAAAAATTAATTCTGTTCTTTGTACTTGAGATATTTATTTCTTTAGTAATTGCTTACTGTACACATCTTCTTTTTGTATCCAGTTCTTGAATGTAAACTAAAAGAAAACTTACAATTTTGGTATTTCATTGGTGTTATTACTAACTTCTCATTTGTTCCCTGGGGATTAGGTTCTTGGGGAGGGAAGAAGGAAGAGTTTCCATTAAGCAAAACCAGGTGCAGCTGACTGTTGTTTAAGCCAATTTACTTTACAATAAGTTTGATTATTAATACATCTGTAATCTGACTTTTGGTTGCTATGGTAAAAGTTACGTGACATAACAGTATCTCTTGATTAGTTTAGTTTGGAAATTAGCAGCTTATTTTGGCTTGTCCTGTACTCAGTTTGTAAAGTAATAGGGTGAGATTTTGAAAATTAATACATTTTCCTCTTGTTTGACTGTAATATGAGTGCAGGGTGGAAGTGGTACTTCAAGAGAATGTTCAGTTTCTCAGCTTCATTAATATTTTACTCTTTTGAACACTATGTAGATAGGTTTTTCTATCATGTTAGAATAACAAGACTACTAAAGGCTTTGTAAATAAAATGCTTGTTTTAGATTCTGAATAATATTCTGATGTGGCTCTATATCCAGTTTGGGAAACAAATTAAAGCATAACATGCCAGAAGTTGTTCAAGTCTTCCTGAAATAACTTTTTCCTTATTTGTCTTGTTTCACACAGGCTTTTCTTCACCGAATGATCCAATGTGCTGCAGCCAAAGTGGATAAAAATGTCACAGAAGAGACAGTTAAGGTTAGTCTCCTAATTACATTTTTCTTCTGTTTTGTATCTGATGTTTCACTTATGTATGTTTTATTCTTTTGCAGATGTTGTTTTCAAATATTGAAGATATTCTTGCAGTTCACAAAAACTTCCTGTCCCTTGTGGAGGATTGTTTACAGCCAGAACCTAATGCACAGCATGAAGTTGGAACCTGCTTTCTGAATTATGTATGCTATCTTTTATTTCAGCCTTTTTTTCATGTCTTTCTTTTATTTTTTGTCTTTATTAATTACTGTCATGATGATAAGCGTACCTAGTCATGAAGACTAAATATTACTTGATTGCATAATGAAGAGTACTTTGAAGTTCATCTCTTGATTACTGTCATGTCAAAAAAAAAAAAAAGAGATGGGAGGACAGTGAAGAAAGAACATATTAAATGACAAACTTTTGTTTTTTCATTGTTTTTATTTTTACCAAATTCGCTCAGGCTGACAAACTGAGCCCTGCAACTCAGGCGAAGCTGTGCCTATGCGTTAGATGGAGCTACAAGGTTGCATGCAACAACAAAAGTAGTACTATCTTTTTATTCCCCCTTAGAGCCATGCAAAAATGTGAATATTTAGTAAAGAACTGCATATATATATGGAGGTATAGCAATACCTCCATGGTTCTGGATTGTGAAGATATTTTATGTCCTGTAGTAATTGGTTTCTACGAGTATTATTTTTCCTGTTGGAGCAAAACAAGGATGTTACTGTTACAGAGCTTTGCAAAATGAAGGCAAATTAGTTTACTTTCAGTTGTAGACCTAACACAAAGTCTTGGTTTCATTGTTATCTCTGGTTAGAGTCCCATTTGCTTGTTAAGTCTTTGACTATTCATTGTGGGAGGAGAAATGTATTAATGGTTAGTGGAAACAATTCACAGAAGTTGAGTAACATCAGTTTTCAACTCTGCAGAAAAATGGATCGTATTTGAAAACAACTGTTTGCAGACAAATTGTTTAATAATGTCAGCAAATTAGCCACTCATTTTGCATTTTCTTCATGTATGTTTTTATCCTGTGTGTTTGTGGTAGTTCTGTGGTAGAAAGTGCTGAAATATTTCAGCTAAACCTTATGAATTTCAACAAAGAAAAATGTAAGGTCTTGCACCTGGGAAAACATAATCCAGGGGTGCAGCACAGGCTGGGATCTACCTATCTGGGGATCAGCTCTGTGGGAAGGGACCTCAGTGTCCTGGTGGACCACCAGCTCAATATGAGAGAACAGTGTGCTGCTGCAACAAGAAAAATAAAGCCAAGAGCATGCTGGTTGCATCAGCAGGGGCATCACCAGCAGAGGTAAAGAAATCATTATCATTGTCTGTTCAGTGCTTCTTAGGCCACAGGTGGAATTCTGTGTTCAGTTGTGGTCCCTGCTACACAAAAGCGTTGTGGAAAGTTTGGACAGGGTTAAGAGTAAAGCCACAAAGATGATCATGGGAAGTGTGCCATGTGGCTGCCTGAGAGAGCTGGGTTTGTTCAGACTTGAGAAAAGAAGGCTTACGGGAGACTTTATCACTATGTTCCAGTATTTAAAGGGTGGCTACGAAGATGGAGTCACATGGATAATATGAGGGGTAATTGGTACAAGTTTCTCCTGGGGAAATTGCAGTTGGACACAAGAGGAAAAAATTTTCACAGTGAGAACAATCAGCCATTGGAATAATCTCCCTGGGGAGTGGTGGATTTGTCAACATTGGACTCACTCAAAATGCGACTGGACAGGGTTCTGGGTCATCTTGTCTAGACCGTGCTTTTGCCAAGAAAGGTTGGACCCCATGATCCTTGGGGTCCCTTTCAACCTTCTATTCTATGGATCTATGTTTGAAATTCCCAAGTGGTGTTTCCAGACTGTTCATAATTTGAGGCTAGACCTCAAATAATAAATCTATGAAGATGAGCTGACTTTCTAGAATGAAGGCTATATTAGCTATTCAGCTTTGCAAAGTGTTCGTTCCATGTTTTATTAATTAAAAAAAAATAAAAATGACAAGTGAAAAAAAATGCCTCTTTTTGTTTCTGCAGAAAGAAAAGTTCCGTATCTATGATGAATACTGTAGTAACCACGAGAAGGCACAGAAAGTTCTTCTTGACCTGAACAAAATAAGAACAGTGCGAACGTTCCTTTTGGTAAATAAGCTTTGAACTGGTGTTCTAACTTAGTATTTTTTGACCGGCCAGTGAATTGTTAGCACTGTCACCTCCACCGTGTAACAAGGACAAGCACACCTGCAAGTGGTTAGCAGACAGTTTTAGATGGGGGTGGTGTTTCCAGAGGAAGGGGGTGCGTAAATCGTATTTTCATGGCTGCACTTGGATCTATGGATAATATAGCGTTAGGCAGTGTGCCTTGAACATGCTGGCTGGGTGACAAGGGTGTGAATCTCTAGAAAGTACAAAGAATAGGATAAAATAGATGAGGAGGGATAGGGAAAGGAATTTCAGAGAGCAGCTGAAGGACTCAGCAGAAACTCTGATGGTAAGGTCCACGTTCTGGTACTGTAGCCAGAGCTGTTGCAGACAGAAAAATCATAGAGTAGCCATTCTAATCTTAGATGCTGACTTAATCTAAGGTTGAAAGAAATAGCTCCACAACTTGTCTTTCACTCTGTAAAATGAGTAAGCAGGGGTTTGAAAATGTTAAGTATGATAGTCCTCCATGGTTTTTCAACAGCAAAACCAATTTCCATGTTAATATTGAGCTTGCTAATAGTTGACATTAGTTGTTAAAAGAAGGATTCAGTGTAGAATAATTTTTGTGTTTCCTCCATGGTGTCCTGTGGTAAAAAGGTCAGCTTTGAAATGTGTAGCCTACTATATTGGAACTTAAATACCTGGGGAGGTGTCCATGGATATGCTATCAAATTTTGGAGTGATCAGATTTGATCATTATGTTTTGGGACTGGAGAGCAAAAGACCCTATCAGCAAAGAATCACAGATGAGTTTGAGAGAAAAAGATTCTGCCAATGCTGACAGTTTAAAAAGATTTTTAGATTTTATTAATTATTTTTAGCATGCAGTAGGGTTTCACTACTGCTCTTGACAGAGTTCTTGGTGAAGTTGTCCTGTTGCGGCTCACGGATGTTTTGAAAGATACCAGATCTGACTCTCCAGCTGCACTTACTTACAGCCAAGTTGATGAGCAGTGTGGGAATTTCCTTATTGTGGGAGATACTGGGTAACATGAGGCACCATCTGCCTTTTTGCTAAGAATCTCTTATTCAGAAATGTTTATTCATGGTTAAAAACTGCTTCAAAGTTGTCCTATTTTTCCTCGGTGGTTGACACAGTATCCTTCACTCTGTCCCAGATTGTTGAGCTTCATACATGTGGTTCTTGTATTGGGAGCAGCATGGCCAGACTCAAGAAGAAAGGGTGAATGCTGACTACAGAGACAAAAAACAAAACACTCTGGAGAAAGATTGCAAAGGGCTTGTTTTGTGAGAAAGGAAGCCAAGTGTGCAGTTGTGGCAGTTCATGATGTGTCAGTGTTACGTGCTCCTGGGCATGTGCAGGGGGCTTTCACATCTGGTTTGGGTTCCTCATAGGTTTGGGGATGTCTGTAGGATTAAGTGGCAGCAGTCTAACCTAGAGAACGAGACACCTGACCATTTGATTTGAAAGTACAGACAAAGCCTTCTGGCCACAAGAAAGGGTTCAGGTCATTAGAGCTATGGTTACCTATAAATAACTGGGAGCTGAAACCAGACTTTGAGCCTTTGAGTTTAGAGAGAGTTGTTATAATAACTATATCTACATTGCCATTACCTTACTTGGTCTTTATCAGTAAAGCTTTTGTGTTGGCAGGTTAAGTGAGATTCTTAAAGATAAAACATCCTTTAGGATAAGACAGAAGCTGGATAACCATGAGTACAAAGCAGAGACTTAAGGGTGGGTGTGGAGATCCCCATAGCAGCACTGGTTATAGGATATGTGTGTTGGGTGGCCACCCAGTTGTGCAGCCTCTGTTCCATCAACAATGTGTCTACATCCAGATCTGTGGCCTGTGTCGACATCCCATCTGGCTGCCTTAAACAACTTTTGTTTAGTGTCCTCAGTTTAGACAACTTGTTCTTTGGAGCTGAGATTATCTCATATCATTGCATCACAATTCCTTCCGATCTCTCCATAAAATAATTGTCATCATTACTTTAGGTCTTTATGTACTTAGACTTTAATTCCAGCAATTCCAGATGTTTGCTGTGATGTCCCTTGCATGTTTGCTTATCCCCAAAAGCCCTTATTCTTTTCTCTCTCTCAGCTTCTTTTATTGGGTACTTCCACCCAATATTTAATTTACTCTCTACTTCGGTAATCAGATGTCTTGTTGAAACTTTTTAATAGCCTTTTGCCCATGACTTAAGGATATTTTATTCATTGCACATCAAATTTAAATATAGAAGCATGAAAAAAGAACGTGGTGTTTTTGAGGTGTGTATTAGGATGGCCTCGCTCAAAGATTCAAACCGTCTTTGATACTATTTAATACTACAAACACTATTTAGAAACAACAACAGCTATACTGGTCACCCTGAAATATTTTTATTTTTGTTTGTTCAAGTCTGAAAGCATATTTTGAGAATTTTATTTACTCTCTTTTAGTTTCAAACTTTAAGAAAAAGTCCTTCTCTTCATCAGACTGGATGAAGAAGGTCCTTAGGCGAGAGGCCAGCATGATGCCTTTGTGACTTCCTTGTCATGTGTGGTAGCCTGTGCATGTGTTCAAGCCTGTACTTTTGACAGTCTTGCAAACCTCCCTCCTTACATATATATATATATATATATATATTTACATAGTCTATGTATACTTTAGCCAAACATTGTAATTTACCTATGTCCTTGTCTTTATTTCTGGTAATTTTCTTGGGATTTTTCAATAATTTGTGAACCTGTTCCCACTCCAGAATTGCATGCTCCTGGGAGGACGCAAGAACACAGACGTACCCTTGGAGGGATATCTAGTGACGCCAATACAGAGAATATGCAAGTATCCCCTTCTTTTGAAGGTACTTACGAGATTTTTATTGAGGACTTTATACTTCCTATATAAAACTGGTTGCTAAGCATGTTTCCGAACTCCAGGAACAATCTTGCTACAGTGAATTATCTCTTTATTAAGATACTGGACCCAGACTTGCTCTCATTAAAGCTGGTGGCAAGTCTTCTGACATCAGTATTAAAAGAACTGAGGAGCTTGGCTGGATCGAGATGATTAGCCCTGTTCTGCTTCTAGTTGTAAGATTGCGTCTCCATTGTTGGACAGAAGGGAGCCATTTGGGAGAGTTTAATGAGTCCAATTTCAGCTGGGTTTGACCATGCCCTTGCTTAAAGTGCTTGGGATGGCAGAGTTTGTTGGTGACACACTTTGATGGTGTTAATTTACCATCAACAAACTGAAAACGAAAAATAATGAGTTTTTTCATAAGAAAAACTGTGGAGTAACAGTAAGGTGCTGTAAATGGTTTTATGTACAATTATATATTTATTCTTATCATATTGTGACAGCTTAAATCAATGAAAAATGTTAAATGTGGTGATAAATGTTAGATATTCAAACCTCTGAATTTGTAATTTATCATGTTAGGAAATAAAGTACAAGAAAGTAAATATTTTAAGCAGATTTTTGCTTAACAAATTAAGGTCTAGTCTTGCTTGTTGTTCCAAATTGTGAGAGGAAAGCCAGAGCAGATTCTGCTCTAAAAGCTACCCAAAACATGATTATTGGACAGTGTTTTTCACAATGCATGTGTGAGCTTTGATCTGCAAGATTGCCAGTTGTGAGGCATTTGACATAAAAAAATCTAAAAAGAAACATGTTAGAATAAAAGTTTTAAAAACAAATTAAAAATATTATCATTACAATGAGGTACGAGTCATCCCAGATATCTGAGGCTTTACAGTTCCCTTGGTCTATTTTGAAATTATTTTTCTATTCTATTTTTTGAAAGACATACAGATAAAACAGGGAAAAATGACTAATGAATTACTCCAGAGCAATGAAAGGAGTATATTAAGTAAATTTAAATACAGGGTGTGGTGGCAGCAGGGTTAGGGCTTTGCAGGGTATTCCCTGAAGGCTGTTCTCAGTCAGCCCAGCTGTAAATGGGTAGTCGGTAGTTTGAGATGGGAAATCTCAAACAAATGCTAGTGACTCCACTTTGTTTATCAGCATGGCTGCCAGTACCATCTGAAATCAGTGAGTCACCTAAGCTATTGTTCAGTGCTTTGCTGCATTCCATGAGATTAAACAATAGTGGGGAGCTAAAGGAACGTATGTTTTCTGCCCTGATTTGCAGGAAAGGCAGGTGTTAATTTTGACAGGAGTCAACTAATGGTTTTTTAAGTGGAATTGTTATCCTTGCTCTTGAACAGTTGCATCCGGCAGAATATCAAAAACAAACAAATAAACCCAAAGCTCAACATGAAGAAACATGGTTGGGGAAGAAAGTAGCTGAAATGCAAACTTTTTCCTAAGTCATGATGATTATTTATTGCTAGTAATTAATTACTCTTGAGTTTTAGTGTTCTGCTAGGACACAGTGCTAGAGGGGTTACTACTTTGCCACTCAGTAAAAGAGAAGACTGGCTACTTTCTTTTTGTGTGCTGTTTTGGTTTAAGTCTCCTGTAATGGACCTTTAGAGATCAAAGACTGGTTTCTTTTTTTCTTTTCTTTTCTTTTTTTTTTCCCCCCCATTTATTTTTTCCTTTTCTTTTCTATGTCTAAATAGGAATTACTGAAGCGGACTCCAAGGAAGCACAGTGACTATGCAGCCCTAATGGAAGCTCTCCAGGCCATGAAAGCTGTCTGTTCCAACATAAATGAGGCCAAGAGACAAATGGAAAAATTAGAATTTTTGGAAGAATGGCAGTCTCATGTTGAAGGATGGGAGGTACTGTCATATGATTAGTTGCTTTCTATGTTGAGAAGGGAGTAATAGTTTTCAACAAGTCTGTTTTTGTGGTCCTGAGGTTCTATCAAGTCCTCAGTTTTGAGAAATCACAGCTTTTGAGATCTACTCTGTAAATTAAGTTGTCCATGACTGAGCAATGCTGTATGAAATAGCAGACTTCAAGGAAGAAGGATAGTTATTTAGTGTTTGTATTAACATGTATGTGTGCACACGTACACATCTATAAATCCTAATTTAAATGCTGATTTGATTTTACTGCTGTCTATGCTGGCCTAGCAGCACTTTGTCTGGTCCAAAAATTTTTTCTTAATGGTTTATTATTGGTTAAGCATTGAGTCTGTAAGTTTTTGTCATCTTGTTGGTAGTCTCTTAATATTGGGTGAGCTAAACTAATGTAAACATATTCAATGGAATCTCTGTGAGACTTGTGGGGCTTTTTAATACTGTGGAAATGGAAGAACTTTAATGCTCCAACCAAGTTTTGTGAAGTAACCATAGATCTGGTTCCAAGTTAAAATTTTAAGTAGTAACTGGAAGAGCCACACTTTCCCCAAGAAAACAAGAAGATCAAGTAGTTGTAGCACCTAAATCTTCCTTTTGAATTATCCTGAGTGCTATAATTAGTTCATATGGAAAGATAGGTGCAGATAAGTGTATCTTTAAATCGCCTTAGGTATTTTGTATTGACATGTCTGAGCTGTGTGCACTGGGGTGGAAGGGAAACACAAGTGAAGTTTCAATGAAAGAAATATAAAGCAAACAGTGTAAACATATTCAAAACTGACTTAAAAAAAAAAGACAGTTTTTTTTAAGAGGCAGATTTCAACATGGAAGTTGTTTTTTGCTTTTTTGAATACTTTGCTCAAATATGCTGCTTCTCTTCCTGAGAAAGCTGCTTAAGAACTAGAGGAAGAGGTTTTATCTTTTTAAGCTTTGTGGAAGGCTTGCAGACTGGGAGATGTAGCAGGAAAAATGTGTTTGTTGCATGTTAGTCTGGTAGCTGAAAGATCATGTCTCAGTGTATACAGTGGGAAATTTCCTTTGCATGATGCTGAGGAAAGAAAGGGTTAGGGACACAGATGGGACACTGAAGCAGAGAAAGCCTCGAGACAGACCTGTCTGAACTTTAGCTGACAGTGTTCCCCACAATGTCTGACAAATAACAATTAGAACGTTGACTAGAATAGACAACTTTTAAGTAAATATTTGTAGTAATAGATAAAAAAGCATAAATAAGAAATAGTTCCTATGCAGCTCTGTTCCCTCCCTGCACCTCCTGATTTTACAGTACCTGCCGTTTCTTGAACTTGCTGTGCCTAAGGATAGGCTCTGGTTCTGCAGTAGTGGATTTAGCTTTCCCCTGCCTTCCAGCACAATTCAGCAGAACAAGGCATTATCTGAAAGGAGCATAGATCTGAACAAAGACCCCCCCTAAATACTACCCATGACACCACATAATTATTTCCTGTATGCTCCATGTGAAATCTCCTGATCAGTGGACTTTTGCAAACCTTTGGTTTGTTGTTAATTGAGTAGTGTGGGAAGATTTGGTTCATTCTAAATGTGGATTAAGCGACTAATTTTACTCTAATCAAAATTCTTCTTGTTTCTTCAGTGCATTGTGTGATTTGAAATGTTTCACTTCGGGTATTTTTTCCTTGTGTAGCAGCATTTTCAAGAACTAATTTTCCATTTCTGGCAAATCATCTCATGCTGGAGCTCAGTGCACTGTAATCTTTTGGTACAGGATGGTCACTATGAAATTCCACTAAAATTCACTGTGCATCGTGAGAAGGAGTTTTAGCAAGTAGAAAAGTGATATAATTGCTGGTCCATATTCAGAAAAAATTTTGAGCTTATTTGTAACCCTCAATCTGAAATAAAATAAAACATAAAAATTCAAAACAAATGCCATTGTATTGTTTGTAGGATTTTGAACAAGAAAGGACTAATATAAAGTAAACTTCTAAATGTTGGAATTGAGAGGAGATCTAGTTGACATCACTTAACAGCTGCTTCATTAGACTAGGTGAAAATGTGTTTCTTCTTGTAATTAGCTTGAAGTTGCTGTCATCAGCAGTAACTTGGAAAGGTTAGTGTATCTGAACATATAAATGCATTGGAAATGCTTGTGTGATAACCTCATAATAGAAGCAATAGCAAGTTAAGTGCTTATGTTGCTAAATGCTTTATGGCAAGGAAATTTGCTAAATAATCCTTATTGCCTATCACCACTTTACTCCTATTATTTTTAACTTTTCAATTAAATTTTCTACTGCACTACAGTGATTAAAATTCTTCTACTTGCTTCCAATGTCTGAGTCATAGATATTTGTCAAATCCATCTTAATGAACACACTCAAGTATAAAGTTACAGTATTATTAACTCAGTGCATTATTAGTCATATAAGTTGGTTAAGAACTTACTGTTCTCAAACTTCTATCTCTGAACAGGGAATCCACTTTCCTGCATTAAGTTTCTTCTGAATTCTTGGTAAAACATCTGGTAGGAAATATGCTTGCTTTTGGAAATGTGTTAATGAGCAAAGGTAACAATAAAGAAGGAATGGTAACAATATGGACATAAGCCTTTGAAACAGACTTATTCTCTCTGTGCTCAGAATGTATTCTCTACAGTGTAACAAAGTAATTTCCTACCAGCCTTGGTGGGTTGTTTTTTTGGACTTTTTTTCATCCTCCATCTTCCTAGATTTCATTTTAGGATTTCACCTGTGCTTGAACTCTGAAAGAGTGCCATTGTCTTAAAATAGGATGTTTCCAGTACAGTTATGTGGTGTTTATTGTATTTTAGCTGATTGGGTTTGATATCATATCGCAACCACAGGGTGCACAATCTGGCAAAATTGCCTTGATCTTAATATGTGCATCTTTTTCAGACATAGTGTAAGGTTAGTCCTTGAAATGGTAAGAATTCCACAGCATGTATATGAGCTAACATTATTTTGAATGATTCCCAACAACAACTACAAAAAAAAAAGAAAAAAAGGTTCCTGAATGCAATGCTTGAGAGTGGATTTAATTAAATAAACATCTGGTTTTCTGCATTGCTGAAAATAAAGAGGCAAACTTGTTGGAGATTTCCTTCCAGAAGGAAATGCTTAGCACATTGCTTGGCCCCAACTAGAAGGAAAGGGAAAAAAATAAAGACTATTTTTAGAATCTGATCAAAGCATGACTTGAATTCCTATACTTAAGTGTCATAAAATGAAGCTTGTGTTTATTATGATAAAAATACAGATTCATGGAAAAAATGGAACATCTGTTTCAAGAAAGATGATTTTGAATATAATGACTTTCTCACTTAATTTCCTAAGTGGTTAAATTTATTGGCCTGAATTCAGAACTTGTGTAGGTGGCTGTCTCAGTTGGAGAATGGCTCAGCAGCTGAAGGAGTCTTTCAGTAAAATTTGCGTGGATGTTTCAGTGAGAGAAGAAAAAATAAAACTGTTGCATTTGTTGTAAGCTGGAAGCTGAACAACCCAATCTGAGTCATAGGCCAACTTAGTCACAATAGCATGGGGTATTCTGTTCCTTTCCATTCTAACATATCATCAAGTAATATTTTACTGGCGATTTCTGTTTTAAACTCTGGAATTTCTAGCCCTTTCACATTTTATTTGTTTCCTGTTTCCATGTGCAAGTACAGAAGAGTAAGTTAGTATTAGTCTGTAGTTTCTGATTTTTATCACTATTAACATGCTTGCCACTGACTCAGTATAGTCAAACCTCTGTATTTGGCAGAAATTTGCCCAGAATATACAGATAAGTACCTTTTTTTGTAACTAAAAATACCAACCAATGCTGCTTTTCATCTCAAGGTAATAAAAGTAATTTTTTAATGTCAAAGAGGTATATTTAATGAAACGAGGATGAGGGAGGTTTTGTTTTAAATTTCTTATGTATAGTCTCTCTCCTTCCAGTGCTTTTATTTTTTGATCTGAATGTGGTAGCCCACATTTCAAATCTCTAGCCTGAGCTGTTTCCTTAATTGGAATGATAGGTGTCTGACTGACAGCCAAAGGTTATCAGAAGCCAATTATACTTAAATAGCCTGCAGGCTCCAAGATTTTATGGGCTTTTAATTTCCACACCGGCTGTCCTCAAAAGGCAGAGGGTCTTTGGTCCTGGTGCTACCCACAGGAGAGGATTGCTGTACAGTCTTTAGTGACCCAGTAGGATAGATGGAGGAAAAACTAGTCTAGATTCACAGTATAAGCCTGCTTTGCAGGCCCTTTTTTCCCCCAACTGAATAATTTGTATGATTTGTTGGAAGATGATTTAAATAGGTTTGTTTCTACAATACATGGCATTTTCAAATTGACAGATGACAAAAGTGCTGGTTTCACTGAAAATAGCCCATGATTTCTACTTGCAGGTACTTTAAACATATAGAAGCATGAATAGCATAGTAGTAGTGATTTTACATTTTGGTTGAGCAACTCTATCATCTTCTCTTACAAGCACTGAGTATAAATGTCTGTGAAAACTTTGAAATAGCAAATTGCTTTTCAGGTTCAAGTTGCTCATACTGGAAATTCCCGCGGTACTTTCAGTGCAAACGCTTAATGAAAACATGTTTGTCAGAAGGTTTTGGTAATACTTGTTCCAAAAATATTGTAGGTAGTGTAGTTCAGTTTTAGCTGTGCAGCAGACAGTCTCACCTGCTTCTGGGGTGAGGGTGATCCCTCATATGTTACTGCAGCCTTGACCCTTCGCCCATGAGAGGGTAAGCTTGGAGCTGGATACGTGAATTGTCCTGCTGGGCTGGACAACTGTAGCTTGGTCTTCCTGCTGAGAACCCATGGGAGGGTTTAAGGTGTAGCTCCATCCTTCATGAAAACTTGTTATGCTTGTCAGCCCTTTGAATTGCATGGTGGATATGGCAGTGCTTGCGTGTGCTCTCTGCTTCATCCTTCTTCAGGCATGTTTTTCATCTCTAAGGTATCTCAAGGCATCAGAGGGATGTGGTGGAGAGCAGTGCTCACCCCAGATGTAGAAACAGCAGTGTTTTCACATAATATGCCCTTCTTTATTTTCTCCATTTCAGCTCCATGCCCACCCAAAGTCTAGGAACAGGCAAACCCTAAGTATTGCATAGGCAAGGGAGGGATGGGATTTTTCTGCACTAGCAGTGTTACGTAGGACAGCAAGATGTAACTTCTGATCCTGTTTTCTTATTCCCTTGGACTTCTGCAAATAAAACAGCACTAAGAAAATTCCCTGACCTGCAGTCACACCAGCATGGGTTGTGATCTTGTCAGAAGGTATCTGATAAGTGATATTAACACTGTTCAGTCATTGGTTGTAATGTCTCCAAGGGGAAAAAAGTATCTCTAGAACGTTGTTTTCATCCCCTAGCAGTTTACATTAGGAAGTGAAGAAAATTAGAAGGATAACATTAGCAAAGGATAGTGATGTGATACAGATAACCCTCACTGCCATACTGTCACATTGAACTTGAATCATGAGTGAAGAAATTGTAAGTAGGTCAGGTAGCCTGAATTATATATACTTAAAATATGTATTAAATGTATTATTTTATGACATGATGCTGACACAGTAGCAGATCTTGTTAGGACTGTTGGGAAAAGGTTGTATTTTTCTATAGTGAAAATGAAATTCTTCAATAAGAAGAGACAGGATTTATTTTGTAAAACCGTTTCTATTAAAAAACCCCTATCCTTTCGTAGAAAGCTGAATCTTCTAGTAGAATTTTGAAGCCTTAAGATGATTTTTTTTGGCTTCCTTACAAAAAATACCATTTTCCTGTAAAGTTAAAGTTTTCTGTAAAAACAAACCAAGACCCTTTAAAAATTTTCCAAGCTTTTAAAATGCAAATTGTCAGTAAGTACTATACCAGCAAATTTGAAACTCAGAATAAGATATTGTTTACTATTTTTAATACACAAAAGCAATGATATGGAATAGAAAAAAGTGACCTGCTTTTCTGTAATTGTGGTCAACAAGCATTACATGCAGCCCTAATTTATGCCTAATTTATATCACCAAGTGTGCTTTTAAGATGTTTCAGTGTTGGATTTCAAATAAAACTGTGAAATTAGCATGCTGATGCTGTCTTAGGAAGGGAAATATGCTGTAGTGGCTATAGATGATATTCATCTTGGCCTGTTTGATCACTTGATCCTGAATGGAAGCAGGAGTGGTTAGTTAATGCAGATCCTGAAGGGGCTTAGCTTAGAGACCTCAGTTGTGTTCCAGTGTGATGGTTGTGCAATCTCACTTATCTCTGTAAACAGACTGCATTCTCCTTAGGACAGTCTGAGCTATTGCTCAATATTCACAGCTGTGACATACAAAGGATGAACAGTAGGATGAAGAGCCGTGAGAGCAGAATGCGTGATCGCTTCTTGGCTCTTAATTGAATCCATTTTTCTTTGGACTGCTGTGGTTAGATCAAGAACAGGAAGTAACTGCAGCTATCACATGTGTAAACCATTCATAACGTGTGAAGAGGACAGGAGAGTCCTGGCTTCTGCAGGTTTTCCAAGCTGATTTGAGTTCTTCAGGTCAGGAAACTCTTCAAACCCATGGTGTATGCTTGATGCAGCCAGCACAATATATAATGAAATTATCAATAAGATTGTATGTCTGGGTGCATATAGTGCAGGGACAGCAGCTCTGTCCCACAGGAGCATGATTTTTCAGACTAGCAAAATACACCTTGGAATTCAAGGCAGGCTTCCCTGGGAGGTAAACTTCTCATTACAAGACATAGAACTGCCATGAATTTTTCATATAAATATTTTTTTGAAAATATTTTCCTTTGTTAAAGTTGCTTCTCTTTCATTAACTTTTATGAAGATGCCTGCCGCCTTTTCACATGAATGATCTGTCTTGAAGCAAAAATGAGGCATGGCAAGTTTCATCCCAAACATCTAAACCTTACCAAAATTCTGATGTCTTTGGAGAAGGTTAGGAGGAAGTATACTAGACAGTCCTAGCTGCACCTGCCACTGTTAGCTTTGCCCACACTTTATATCTTGTTTTGTTTTAATTTTTGCTTTTGTGCTTAGCTCAATCTAGTGTAGAAGTATATACCTTTAGTGCTGTTCAAGTCCCAGGTTGCTTCAGCTTCCAATTTCATCACAGCATAGATTATGGCTTGTAAAGCCCCATTTTCAGACATTTCTGAATAAAGTTACTGAGGATAAGACTTGCTGGATAAAGTTGGCATGATTTTCGGGAGAGGTCTCTTCACAAAAGTAATATAATTTGGAAACTTTTTGTGATTAAACTGTATTCACAAAGCTGGTGTTAAGCATCATTACAGATAATTGCATAATTACGATGCAATAAATTACCATGAATTGTATTTTTAGTCTTTACAGAGAATCATTATACTTGTGAGTTTGTATAAGAAACTTTTCCTTAGTTGATGCAAAGTACTTCAGTTCTCACTAAAAGATCTCACTAAAAATCTCTTTCCACTCAATTTTAGGGGTCCAACATCACAGACACATGCACAGAAATGCTGCGAAGTGGACTACTACTGAAAATTTCCGCAGGAAATATCCAAGAGAGAATATTTTTTCTTTTTGATAATCTTCTGGTCTACTGCAAAAAAAAGCACAGGTAAATGATTACTTTGAAAAATAACATGGTTTTCTTCCAGTAGAGCTAATCATGAGTATGCTGTTCCATAAGAACCACAGTATAAAGGTTAGCATTTTTAGAAGAAACTTATCAACCAAAGAGAAGTGTATTTAATTCAAGCAATTGGGAAAAAAAATATATGGATACAGAATCCTAGTGGTGAAGTGTGGGGAGAAAGAGTCTGTTTTGTCAGCCTTCCATAGCAGGTTATGTATGATGGCCTCACTCTCTTCTAGGAAGTGTAAACAGTCTGAATTTTTAGTTCAAACAAATTAATATTTTAGCTTGTGCAAGAAAATAAGTCTCTACAGATTCAAGAGCTTCTTGCCTTATATTTGTAATCAGGGAAAACAGCCAGAAAGCTGCTCCTTGCTGCATTCCAAAGAGCCATTCCTTAGTTCAGCAACAAGCTTCTGTAGATAATGTTCTGAGAAATAAGGGTTCTCCTGTGTACAGATATCCCTCTTGATGCTCAAGTTTGTCTCTTTGATCCAGTAGAGTAGCCACTAAATACATATTCCTGGGTAGATATTTGATATTCCTGGATACATGATACATCTTCTCTTAAAACATTTCTTATATTTGTTATAGTTTATTGCCCAGCAATTACAAATGAGCTGCTGTTTACATAGTATCTTTTCAGTTGTCCTCCACTGAGTTGCATATTTTTGTAGCCATATTCTTGCTGAAATGCACTATTGGATGAAAATCTCAAAATGCATGAAAGGTCGTCTGTGGTTTCTTTGGTTTTGAGAAATCACATCCTTGGCTGGTACCATCATGACATCTCTGCAGACATAGAAGTAACTCAATTTAGAATATAATTTCAGATTTTAAGATGGGAAATTAATTGATTATTGCCAACAAGATACTTTGAGTATTGATTGGCAAGTATGTAAAGAGGGAAGGTTTTATTTTGGTAATTTTACAAAAATTGTCCTACCTTATGGTGTGAGATATTTTATGTAATTTATAATCACCCTTTTGTGGTAGAGTTGTTTAAACATGGACTGTCATATTTGGGTTTACAGTTATAAAACTCAGTAGAGCTATTGGATTTACTCACTTTGGAAAGAAAAAATATGTAATACTGAAACTTTTTGCTTTATGCTGGTTTTGCTTTTCTGCTTTCTTTGTTCTTTTATTATATTACCCAATTTTTGAATAATAAATTTATGGTATAGTAGAGCTCATCAGACAGTAATGAAGTATGATTGAGAGGCAGGTAATTTTCTGAAAACTGGTACCTCTTTTGAGTGAATGAAGGTCAAAATTCGGGAGATCCTTAGTTCTTAGGAACTGACCTTTGTTCATACAAATATACAGTGTTCATACAAAAATATACAGTATTAATTATCATTATAGGCAAAAATGGATAGAGAATAATCCCTGGCTTATCTGAGGTGTGAAAAGCTGTCTAGAACTGGGGTTCTCAAAAGGAATTGACTTCACTGGGAACAGTTACAGCAATGCAAAGTGCTTTGGAATATATAGCAGTGAAACTGCCACAAAACTTCAGCAATCCTAATTACAATTCTTGGTTAACCCTTACGTTAGGAAGGAAGAATGTTATCTTCATTCTTCCCTACATAAATCCCATTTATGATGCTAATGTATGTAGGTCAAGATTTGTATCCAAAGATGTTCTCATTTAATTTTTTTTGGTCACACTACCCCTGTGCTGAATTTCTAGACTAACATAGGGAGACCGTGTCAGTTAGGAGGAAAGGCTCTCCCAATGCAGTATTTTGTCTCTGATGGCAGACAATGGCACGTAGGTATCAAAGTGTTAGAAATTTTTACAGAGTGAGACTTTCCTGATGAACTCACATTCAGGCAGGAATTTGCAGCTTACTCTTACCAGCTGTAGCATCTTTGCATTGCCATCAGCAGCATCCTGTTCAGCAGCAGTTTCCACAGTTCAGTTGCATAGGTATAAATGTACTGGGGTCCTTACAGTGCTCTCTAAATGCCACACGTACAGGTAGCAGTTCAGAAACATAGAAGGGAGTGGATGATGTGCTCCTCTGCTCACTCTTCTTTCAGGAGATTGAAGAACAGCAAAGCATCTACAGATGGCCACCGTTACCTTTTCCGGGGCAGAATAAACACAGAAGTGATGGAAGTCGAGAATGTAGATGATGGAACAGGTGAGTATATTTGTGTGGCTCATTTACAGAGCCATCTTTTGAGGTGCTGAAATCAAATGCAGCTTCAATATTTCCATGAGAATGGAGGGTGCTCCTTATATTTAGAAAGAAACAGTAAGATGCTGCTTTAAAAGCACTATCTATTAGTATCAAAATTCTGCTTCTGTGACACATCTTTGCTTTCATCCATTATTACCTGGGCAGCCATAGACAACTATTTTATGCTTACGTGAACAGAGTAATAAAATAAGGTGACATTTATTGCTCAACTGAAATTACATATTTAACTTCACTTTACAGCATTCCAGCACTCTTAAAGAACTTATCCCTAGATAAATGATATGTTTATAACAGCAAGTGGAAAACCTACCTCTTTTGGGATGAAACACTATAAATGCTAAAATTGTAACATAAGGAAGGTTTTTTAAAAATATCCTTAGGGGTATAAGCCCATAAGATTACTTGAAATTTTCCGGACATACATTAGTAAAGTGAAAACCCAAAGTATTCCTACACACATCAATTTTTGTTTTAGAAACTTGAGATTAACCTTTGAGCTTAACAATAATTACTTTTTCTTGCAATTAAAGTATTTTGGGCTTTTTAAATGTAAAGCTAAAAAAATAGTGGTATGTGAAACTTGCAGTGGCATTGCAAATATGTAAGTCTAGAGGGAATTTCTGGGAGTTATATATTACTTCTCCTGATATTTTGATATATTGTTAGGTTTGTCCTCTACTATGGATTCCAAGCATTTCTTAATATAATTTTGTTCTAAAGTTGAGCATTAATAACAATGATTTTACCTCTAAGTGAGCTTCATAGGAATTGAATATTTCTTTAAACTTAAGATTCTTTTCTTTCTGTTCTTGAGTTCCTTGTGTTCAAAATAGTTTGCTCACTTCTTGTTTTACAGGGTAGACAGTAGAACTGACTTGGAGAACAAATTGGCTATTGTTCATATTGCAACAAATTAGTTTATTGGAAGACTGTTGTCTCTTTCCTCCATCTCATATTTTAAAGTCTTTCAACCTTTTTTCATGTGTTGTGTTTTTATTTTATCATTTCTTATTTTGTAATTTTATTTTTGTCCTTTGGATTTTGTTTTTTTAATCAGTTTGCTTCCATCTTTTGTCATTCACATTCAATTTTATAAAGAAATTACATTAATAAATGCTCGGAATTCATAACTGAAGTGTCTAGAGCTGAAATTTTACTGGTGCCAGGTAGGACAGAATAATTACTGTAGTGCTGCAACGTGGGATGTCTGCTACTAATACCAGGATTGTTTGGCTTTTATCAGAGCATTATTTTTCAGTCATTTCATTTGTGCAGTACTGGTGCCTCTCCCATTATATTTTATACTGTGTTAATGTCTGAGAGTAGGACTGATAATTACTTTCTTTTCTGTACTGAATTTTATCTTACAATTTCTACAATTTGTGAGGCATTCAGAATTCACATTTTGTTCCCCAAGGCTCATGCAATGCTTCTTGACTTGGTTCCGTGTACAATGGTACCACTGAACTGTTCAAGCCATTGATAAAAATGGTGAAAAATGCTGAACATAAGGTGGGCCACTATGGTGTCACACTTGATTCATTGTCTTTGCTTACCAGACTTTTTTTGTAAGAACTCCTTGACATCTGTTTTGGATTATGTCCTTCACCAGGCCCACTGATTTAGTTAGTGATTTCAAGCTTTCTATGGGTATAATGTAGTGAATTTCTTCAAGCCTCTTTGACTTGAATATATTTCATTCAATTTTCTTTACCCTGCTATTCCCCTTTTCCAGCCTGTATCCCTGCCCAACTTTTAGCTTTATTTCCATAAAATCTCAGTGTTTTGTTTATGCAAAAAAGAGAGTTGATTATTTCAGTCTTTCCTGTAGTGTACTGTTTGACTCCCTTTCATTTATTTTCTTTCATCTTCCTAAATATGCTTTAGATGCACTTTCTAAGGCAGCATCTCTTTGCTTGTGTTAACATTGCTGTGTCCAGAGGATTATACCCACCATCTTTTTCCTGATGAATATTCCAAGAACTCTGTAATTATTCATCTTCAACTGATTCCTCCCCACACATTGCCATGTATTTAGTGTTGGCTTTAGAAAATGTTTCATTGATCCTCTATCTCTCCTACCTTTCTTCATTTACTTGTTCTAGCTATGCAGTCCTTGGTCTTTTTCACAATGTTCATTTTCCTTCCTGCCTGTTTGTTTTCTTCCTCAATGAATCTTCAATTATAATGTGGCTAAGCACAAATAGTCTTCCTCTATGTCCAGACACCAGTTGTCTAATTTCCTTTAGCCACAGGAAGCTTTGCCACTGTCCCCATTTCCTATAGCCTTGCACCCAGTCCTGGAGGGTTCATGCTTCCTTCCCCCTTGCTCTCCAGAGCCATATCAAATCTTCTCACTTTTATATAGACATTGTTTCCAAAATCCGTACTCTTTTCCACACTTCAGGGACATCATCAGTAGTTTGGTTATTTTGATTTCTAGCTTTTTAGAGTTGGTGGATGCTCAATCCTCAGATGCATTCAAGGTCAGGTTGGATGGAGCTCTGAGCAACCTGATCTAGCTGAAGATGTCCCTGCTCATTGTAGGTGATTTTTAAGGGCCCTTCCAACCCAAACCATTCTATGATTCTTCTTACCTGTTTTTTTCCTCATCACATTTTCTGCTTTTTCCATTTCAGTTTATCCAGTATCTTAAAATTTATTTTTCCTCCTATTTCATTCCTCTTTTCTGTGGTTCTCTTTGCAATATGGAAATGCCTGTGTTAATGGCCTGTGACACCTTTCTTCCCTTTTCTTGTCACCCTGTCTTTTTTTTTATTTAACTCTACCCACTGTTTTCCTTCCTTGTGAGACTTCTGTATTCCCTCTCCTCACACAGATATTTTTTCTTTCACTAAGATCATGATGTCCTTCTTTAACCTTCCTCTGTTCTGCTTTCTTTACTGTTCTCACTCGTTACCCCCAGATGTCTTGTTTCTCATCCCCTGTAGTCATCTGTGTTTTGAACTGTAACCCAGGAGTATTCTGCTGCTTTCCTTTTGTCTCATCACATTCCCAAGAGGAGTAGTATGGTTGTCCTAGTGTCACTCACATTTGCATGTGCTTTTTTTGGTACTGTATTATTTTATTCTCTTTAATCATCTATTACCTATTAATCTCTGTAATTCCTAATTTAGAGAGGAATCTCTGGGTGCAGAGTGCTTATATTTTCATATCTGTGCAGGACTCTTTGTCATGCACTCTCGATGGATCTCTTTATAAACATTAAAGACTATTGAGTCTAGATGATACTTCCACAGTTCCTTACTGCAGGTTTTGGGATCCCCTGCTCACTTTATATAAGGAACCACGGAGCTCCAGGGAACAGGGCAACTGAGAGTGTTTGCTCTCAGCATTGATAGATGCAGGAATGTAGTCTTCATTTTTTGTGAGTAGAAGCATAGAAATAGCAAAACAGATTCCCAGTGTGGTTTATTATCATGCTAATGACATGCCCACAGAAATTAACAATGCTTTTTCTGAAAAGCAATTTTTCTTTGATGAAATTAGGCCTTGGCTGAGCAGTACAGTTGGTGTAAGCTTTCTTTTTTTTTTTGTTTCAGCACCATGAAGCACTCTGCTTTTTCTTGATTGCACTGATTAAAGTGGAATGCATATTACTTATCAGGGCAGACTATTTGTGATCTTAAAATAATGTGCCTACACAACCACTTGCAAGTATTAGAAAGGTGGTTTTATGGTAATGGTATTCTTTTTTCTGTAGCAGTTTTTAAAATCCAGTTTTGAGAGAAAAATGCATTTCTGAAGGCATTCATCAACCATTAAATGAATGGTATTTAGTTTATGAAGAAAAGGACTTGAATCTTAGGAAATATCAGATTTATGTTTGCCTCTACTATAGCAGTTCTGTCCCCTCTAGTCTTGAAATGAGGCATGATATGGAAAAAACACATGATAATAGTAACTAGAAACTGTATCAAAAAGGATGCATGGAGGATGGCAGTTGATAGTGTGCAGCAATTATTTCCTTGGTATTTCTGAGCATTGATGCTCCTAAGAACCTCTGAGTCTGAGAAACTTAAAAGTATTTCAATACAGAGACTTTAGTTTGTTTTTTTTAAGGGAAGAAGAAAATTCTGTTGTATATGGCTGCAACAAATTGCTTCTTACGCATCACTCAAAGATGCGAGTCTTGGGTTTTGAACAATAAATTGCAGTTCAAATTACAAGCTTTAAAGTATTACCAAGTCACATTAAAAGATGATGTCATCTTTCATCACCCTTCCTAGGGAAGTTGTAGGTTTAATGATTTGTTGATCATGCTTGTTCAGACTTTGCATTGAGCAAACTGCAGTCTCGTGCTCTTCTTCCTTCTGTAACCGCTATGTCAGGTTTGCAAATTACTTGTTTAGCCTGACTGGCAGCTGTGATTGCATTGTTGTGAAGAGTGTGCATATCTGCAGAGCAGCTGGGCAGTCAGGACATGAGAACCTCTTGGCTGGCCAGCAGCTCTTGACTGGATTTTGCCCAATAACCAGTCCAAGGAAGGTAGGAGTTTATATGGGATGACAGTGTAATGCTGAAATGCTCTTGACTATGGACATGGGTGTATTGGGGAGATTGCTCATGAGAGCCTTGGAGGATTGTAGGGATTGCTCCCCTTCATGGGGAGCATGAAGAAAAAAGGAGAAAGCAGAGATGTTGCAGTTAGAGACAGAGGCTGAAGTCAAAGTGGGCATCACAGCAGTGATGGACAACAGCTACACGTTTTCCTCCACCTGAGCTTGGTGCCCTCTGTATACATTAGGCAGTCATAGTACCTAGCTTGGTGATTGGACTTTTCACAGAATTCAGTGAGTTTGTGGTGGAATGAGGCGAGTGTGGTCAAACAGCCAGGGTGCTCCTGGCCCTGCAGTTACAAATCCTCAGATGCCAAGCAAGCTGCGTATTTAAAAAGTCATCTCTACATTGAGATATTCAGGTGTCTGTTCACACCATTTTTTTTCTGAATTAAGCTACTAAGTTGACACAAAATTTTTGTCCAAATTTTGGAGGATCTAAATCCATTTGTGAGTCTGAGCCCTCATTTTTGATTTTTTTTTTTGGCCACAATTTTAACTGCCATGGTTCAGTGCACCAGTAATCATTTCCCTACACATGTCTTGTGATGATAGATGTACAGTAACAAAGACCGCAGGAAAATTATGACCCTGTAGTTTTATATGTATTCACCTCTAACTTAATAAATAAACAAAGGAACCTTAACTTTACTTCCTCCAGTAGTGCTTCTGCCTCTGGTCTCCAAGGGTCTGCTCTCTGTCAATTAAGAGCTTCTGTCGGATACTTATTTCTTGTCCTTGATTTTTGAGTCTGATTTTCTAAGAGTGCATGAATAGTATGATGGGTAATTTTCAAGAAACAATGTTTTTAAAGAGACAAGGGATATTATGTATAGGCTATGCAAATAAAAATATGATAAATAGGTAAGTGGCATAAACATGATGTTGGAAAAATAACTTCATTTTTTCCCCTGTCATAGACTTGCTTGCACTTTTTTTACGTGCTTTGAGTACTAGAAAGTTTTGTTGGTTTAGAAAATAGCCATCAATCTCATGATTTTCTAGTAGTTCCTGACATTTCCCAGCCCAGTACACAAAGCTTGGCTGCTTTCCATCTAATTAAAATGCAAAGTTATTGAAAGGATACTAGCGTGTCTGCTGAGATTTATGATAAATCTCAGCAAGCATTTCAGCAAGGGTTTCAGTTTCAGAAAATCTCATTTCATCATAAAAAATAGGGCTAAAAAAGTATTTACTAAACAAAAAGCTGTGTAGTTATTGCACTAGTTCAGGGTTGGCCTTAGGACTTTGTTGCCTCTTAATGAAAGTTTGAGAAAATATTGACCTTTGATTTTTCTTAATGTTTTGTATTGTGGTTGCTAGCTCTAGTTTTTTATTCTGTAGTTTATGAAAAAAAAAATTCTTATCATAAGGCATTTATACCTCACAAATTTTCCTCCAGGAAATGCATGTAATCCTAGTGAAGGTTAGTTAGGTGTGTTAGTTTTGGAATTTCTGAATGAGATTTATGGACCAGCTTGGTAAAATCAAATGCTATAGATGTAACTAAAGAGTAATAAGTAGTAAATAGTTTGATTTATATAGGATAGGTATTTTTAACATGTTAAGTGTTGGGAGTCCAAGTCATCTAAGAATATCAGCAACCCTTACCTCTCTTTTAATGTGCACAGTAAACATAAGGCTGTTAGGAACATATTTCAGAAATTATGGATTTGGTTTTAGATCAGAAACATCTTTATTATGTTTTAGTTTGTTTAAACTAATAAGGGTAGATATTTGTTTATTCAGGTAACCAGTAAAGATACACTAAATATCTGTGCTTTGATTACTTGTGAAATTGAAATTTTTCCCCCTGTATATTTAGTCCTTTTTTGCACTTAATAGTAAATCACTCAATCAGCACAGCAACTCTAAGCAATTTAAGGGGCAAAAGCACAGTGCTGCTTGTTTATTTACTGCAGTTTAACACAAAGGTTCTCCAAATACTGTTATCTTTTCTTCTAAAAGGACTCTGCCTGTTTTAGTGTCGAGTTTATGCCTTCTTCCATATCTTAGGCAATTCTGCGTTACGTTTTACAGAGGACATTATTTACTAAAATTAACACTACAGTTTATTAAGTTATAACAGTTCACAAGTGGCAGAGATAACTTTAAATTAATTTGTATTCCTCTGTATTGTCTGGGCTTTTATGTGTAGTGATAAGAGTTTTTAGTAATTGTGACAGCTATTGCTATTGCTTTTTTTAAGAGTTGGTGCTCTTTAAGCAATTTTATCTATTCCCAGCTGACTACCACAGCAGTGGCCACACTGTTATTAATGGCTGGAAGATCCACAACACGGCAAAGAATAAATGGTTTGTATGCATGGCAAAAACCCCTGAAGAGAAGCAAGAATGGCTGGAAGCTATTTTGAAAGAGCGAGAGAGAAGAAAAGGTAGGTTAATAAACTTCCTTGTGTTGCTTTGCCAGAAAGCCATACTGTATTTTTATGTTGAGATATAAAGCATAACCAGCTGGTGGGCAAACTTGTGGTGTCAGGTTCAGCTGAAGATTTATGAATACCAGTCTGGGAAAAATAAATCAAACTTGCACTGGGAAGGGCATAATGTCTTGAATCATACGTGCTCGTAGTGAATTCTGTTCGGGAAATGGGGAGATGATTTAATCTGTGATTTCACAGTTTATCCTCAACCAGTATAAATTGTCATAAATTCATTGAGGCTTGTGTGTTATCATGGCTTGTGGTATCTGAGGGTCTATCCTAAATGCCTTGTGGGATTTGTATGCACTGATTCCCTTTGTGACTGGCCATTTGAATCACTGAAATGAGCAGACTTTCTGTGTTGGATCTTAATGCAGATGATCCAAACTGAAATGGTACGGAACACACTCATAACTCCATCTTGCATGTATTTTCTCCTGCCCAAGAAAGTAATCACAATTTCCTATCACTATTGGAAAACCACTGTCTTTCTGAGTAACTGAATTAAGGTGGAGGTATACTTGGATGAATTATAATCCGGATCTCAAATGTGACCACAAATAACTTCATGTGTTCGAGGTGAACCCAGCACAAAGTAGAAGCAGGGAAAGATGATGTATCATCATTTTCTGGAGCTAATTTCATTTGCAAGATCAAATATCGTAATTAGTAATGTTATTTAGAGTCTTGATATTGAAAGAAAATATGATCTTGTATTTAGATCTGTGATTCTTTTCCTGATTGGTGTAGATTTTCCATCGCCTGTTGCAGTAACTGTTGGTTTGCGCCTCTGTTGTAAATGGAATCTAACAATATTTTCCTTGGTCTTTTAAAGTTGAATACTGGATGCTTCTAGAACATCTGTTGTAAGACCAGAGTTTCAAGTAGGGTGTCTCAGCACTGGCTAATCAGTAGCATCATCAGGAATGAATAGCAGAAAAGCTAAAAGGATGCTGTAGAGGTCTAAACACTCAACATTTTAAAAATATGAATGATATTTAAAAAAATGAAAAAGCAGTGTGGTAGACATGGTGTCAAATGCCAAATGCAAAAAACCCCAGGTTTGTCTGCTTCTGTATAGGACCTTGTGTGGAACTGACTAAAAAATTTTCAGTAAATCTCACTTCTCTGTTAAGTTTCATGTTTCCCTTAGGCTCTTGATGCTTTAGGTAAGAAATACAGAGAGTAAGTAAGAGTATTTTATATTGACGAATTCTCACTATTTCACACTAATCAATTGAGCAGCTGGTAGTAGAAATGAGTTTGAGCTAAACTTTGGCAAGCTGGAGGTCTGAGGTAGCCATCCCAAAGCCAAGGCATGTCTTAGGGTTTTAGCATCCTATGATTCGTGGAAACTTTCAGCTCCTGATGTTCTCAGTGGATTTGCCACCAAGGAGACAATCATGAAACAAAGAGGAGACAATTTGGGGCATACACAGATTCAAATTGAAACACAGAATTGTCAGAAACCAAATGAGTTGGGAGACGCAGAGATTCAATGGACTGAGAGAAACCAAATCTGTACTTTTATTTGGAATCCACGTAGCAGAAGCTTAACAAAAAGGAGAGAATGCCCTGAATTAAGTAATTTACCAGAGTTTTCAGCTTTTGTAATCAAATTATAAACTAGGGCCACTTCATAGATTGTATTTAGTTGCCAGGGGAAATCAAGATGTGTTGGAAACTTCTTGCGGAAATTTTTTGTCAATTTGGTGGCTTTCCTGTAAACACCTGAGGCATTCAGCAAGTTAGAAATTTATTTAAAAGATCATCTTTAAGATATGGTAAGACTGATGATGCTGTGATGACCTGATTCAAAAAGTCAATACAAACAAAAGCATCAACATCCTATAAGCTCCAGAAGGAGTATGTTAATTAAATTTTCATTTCCCTGGGGTACTTCAAATTTTGTTTGTGTGACATCACCACTATCTGGTTCACAGATAATGAGAGACACTTCTTATTCTGTGCCCAGTATTACAGTTAGCTTTTTCTCATGACAGACATTTCTTCAGGCTGTATTTTCATTTCTAAAGAAGTACCAGACCCTTACTCAGATGGAATATCATAGAATGACTTGGGTTGAAGGGGAACATAAAGATCTAGTTCCAACTCCCCTGCCAAGCCTGAATGCTTTTGTGGAAAAGGGGTGAATTATCTATGTGAAACTAGCATATGTATAGCCAATAACTTGTTACTGCTATTAATTGGAAATTTAAAAAATATTCCTTTAAGTGAAGATCTTTTTATTATCACATGGTAAGAGCAAAACCAAGGCTCTTTATTTTAAACTTGTGAAGACGTGACTACTCCCTTGCAAATGTTCATTACTGAAGTCTTTTATTACTACAAAATAAACGGTGATGTCGATAGAGTAGTTTAACTGCCCTGTGAGAAAAATATCTTTTGGTTATGCTTTATGAAGATCAGATGTTCATGGTTTAGCTTGATCGTGAGAAAATAATGAAAAACAGTTCCTTTACTTTTTTTTTGTATGTAAAATATTGGTATTGCTTCTCCGTTTCAGGGAAGATACTGAAATACAATGGCAATATCACTTCATAAAATGTTAATGCATTTTTGGCAGGTTTAAAATTGGGCATGGAACAGGACACTTGGGTGATGATCTCTGAGCAAGGAGAAAGATTGTACAAAATGATGTGCAAACAAGGGAATCTCATCAAAGACAGGAAGAGGAAATTAACCACTTTCCCCAAATGCTTTCTTGGAAGGTATTATATGCATTTGATAGCATGAATTCTTACCATCTAAACCCACATTTTAAATCTTCTTCGGGATTCTGTAGAAACTGCACTTCATTTGTAATGTCTGTTAGACCTATTTGCCTCACAGAATTTAGCCAGAATGTAAAATGGTCTGCCTGAAATTTATGAATGTGTACTCGTTTTGCAAAGTAGTTCTATTAAAGAGACAAGGCTGCAAAGGGCATGATGAAAATATGGAAATGCATCAAGTGAATTAGTTTCTCTCAAGAAATAATTCCCAACTTGTTTAATGCATTTTGTCTCTGTAATGACTAGTTTGGAGTGTAAAATTTCATTTATTCCACCTAAGTAATCTTTGTCTCTTAAAACAGCTCCTGTTCTCCCCTTGCTTGAAGGTCAGGAACAGAGTTACTGCATAAGGTTTACATGTTTAAATTACCAGGAGGATTTTTATAATGCCACATTATGCCTAAGGCTTGAGAAGACGGAAAGAGAAATAGATACCCTAAAAATTTGTATATGAAAAAAAATTCATTTGGGAGACAGAAGGGTTATCACTTATTTCATTTGACCATAAGTATGAAAACTTATGACCATAATTCAAGTATGAAAAGCATTTTTATAAATTAGAGAGTGTTTTGCACAAACAAGTTGTTGAGAAGATACCATGGGGTTCAAAAGGGGAAAGGAAACTTGGGAGATTCTTTTGCGCTGTCTGAAGTGACATAGTTGAAGAGAACTGAAACCAGGATTAAGGTTAATGATTAAGTTATGGTTGAATCGTGTTTCCTCAGTGAAGTTGTTGGATGCAGGTGAAGAACACACTCATGGTGAGGAGCCACTTAAACCTACCATGAAACAGCTGCTTTTCTGTGCTATTTTTGGAGCGGACCCATTTGAAGGAATGCTTCTGCTGGTCCCAGGGTCACCAGTTAAAACCCATGAATGGGAAGGTTACACTACCTCATTATACTTTTCTTTTGATTTGTAACATCACATCTTATGTGCTATAGATCCGATGTCTCTGACCTGCATCAGTTTTATTTTGATACAAGCCAGGCATTTCCTGCACATGAAGTATATAATTGGTGTATATGCTCAGGAAGTCAGTATGTTTGACACACCTTGGAAGTGACAAGCCTACTGTTCTGTTGTACTGTGGTTATGTTCAGCCACCATGGCATATCTGCCCTGGGCAGGTGCAGTAGGAATGCCTGGGATTGCCTTATATTGGTCTGTCTGGTCAAATGTGGCTGTGCTGGTTAAGGACATCCCAGAAAACATGGAAGATCATCACTATGTGCCAGGTTAACCTCATGCATGGAAAACTTATGAGCAGAAAAGACATCCCATGGTAAACCGTATGTGGTTTTGTCAAAATAATAGAAAAGCTGCAAAGAGTTGGGGGTTTTTAGAGGTGGTGTCATATTTTGAGGATCATTTGGCTAAAGAATTGTTTAAGAGACTAGTAAGAAATACTAGTAATGCAGAGGGAAATGCATTGGTGGTATGCCATGTAAAGTTTGTTTTCTGTATCTGTTTTTCAGTGAATTTGTGTCCTGGCTCTTGGAAATTGGAGAGATACACAAATCTGAAGAAGGTGTTCATCTTGGCCAAGCTTTGTTAGAGAATGGCATTATTCATCATGGTAAATTTAGTTAGTTTTAACTTACTTGTTTTCAAGATAATTGTTTTAACTAGAATGGACTTAATTTTGTTTGACAAAAAGATGATCTTGTTAACACAAGACAGCTTGTTGAACCTGCATTATATCCTTGCAGGGGCCTCATGCATGGGGACATTGTCCATGTACATAGCAGATTTACTGGGAAAGGCTCCACTGATTTAATCAGATTTCCTCTATGCTGTTGGGATCACAACACTGGAAAAAGGGACCTAGAGAAAAATTTCTGTTCTCTTGTAAGCAAAAAGAAATTCTGGGGAACACAGAATAGCACACTACTTGTAAGGATTTTAACCTTTATTAAGGCCAGGCATTTTAGGGATAGGTGTTCAACTAAGAATTTTCCAAGAGAGTGAGTAACAGCTGGCTGTTTTGGTAAATGTGCCTGCTCATCTGCTAGATGTTACAAGTGGAGCTGATGAATCTGTAACCCAACAGTTTGATCTTTTGAATTTTAAGACCTTCTTTTCACTACATTGTATAGTTACTAAAATTGATATTTTTACACTGAAATTTGCAGTCAACTGTCTGCATTTAGTTCATTGTGGAGAGAAGTATCACAGAAATTTTTTTAGCCAGTAAGAAGGTTTGATTTCTGCAGGTAATTTGCATTGGCAACATTTTTCTCTTACCAGAGCACATGCTCATCTCTGCTGTTATTACAAGATACAGTCTAACAGGACCATATAAACAAACTGGAGAAACTTCTGGTTTTGAAGCCATATTTTACAGCATCACATACGGTAGATACAGTCACTCAAAACAAAGCTGTCAAGTTAGTTACTGTTCCATCATAGATCCAGGGTGTCAATTTAGATGGAATCTTTGATAATATACATTTTAATATTTCTATACTCCAGCCAGCAATTAATTTAATACATAATTTAAGTTATTTGCAATGATTTTAGTGTCCTTGACTGGAAAGAAAGTGGGAGAAACATAGTGACACTTAGCTGTGTGTGTTTTAAACATATGTGGAGTAGGAGGAAAAATATTAAGGTTATTCATCAGTAGTCATGTAGTCTTTATTTCTTTAATGTCAGTCTACATGACTTTCCTCTACCATCATTCAAATGTCAGACGCTATTATGTTTACTACACACACTGAATTGTTTTCAATGGAATGATTCTGTTGCCAGAGATTCTTCTCCTGATCTTGTAATTTATATTCTAAATACACCCATAGATTTTCTCAATGCAGAGTTAAATGAATATTGTGTAATTTCATGAGATAAAAGGGTAATTATATTAGAGCATAGAAATGTGAGCCAGACATGCTACTTTGAATAGTGAATCCAGCTGTGGTTCACTGAAAATAGCATTCCTAAAATAAAGTTGAATGAACCATCTGTTTTCACAGACGGAGCAAGGGAGGAAGAAAAGTTTGGCTGTTATTTACATTGCAAATATTGTAGAGGCCTTTGTTGGGAGTTTGCATATTCACTAGGCTGGCCATTATTGTCACTGTTCTGGAGTTCATTCTAGCGCTGACAGAACCATGTTGTGATGGACATTGTTTTACTTCCTGGTGTGTGAACTCTGGCAAGTAGAAAAGAAATAGTTTTTCCTTTTTTTCTCCCCTCCACTTCTATATAAGGGGAAAAATCTGTTCGTATGCTGCTATTTTAAATCTACCTGGTGGAATTCTCTGATATCTGAAATGACTGATACCAGTCAATGGAGTGAGACACTTTGTCCACTCACTTGCTGCAGCTGATTAGAGATGGAATCTTTTGTCTCAATGGATTAAGGAGCTTTGTAGTTACAAAAATAAACTGAATATCAGATATTTTTAAAATGAATAGGTATTTATGTGGCTGTGCAGTTTCTCGGACTGATGTAATGATCTGATTTGGCAAAAAAATTAAAAGAAAAGACCAGTTTAAACCTCGATCAGTTCCCTTTTCTTGGTGTATGCCATATAAATACCTATCCTAGCATAAATGTGGGTACAGTGTTGGAAATGACACACAAAATGACTTGAGCTTTCTTATTTTAGTGGTAATGCAGCTTTTTGTGAGCTTAAGTGTTTGAAATCCAGTATGTTCCAGCTCGCTGGAGCTACTCCTTTAGTTTTTGGTGCACTGTGGTAAATTGGGACTGCAGAGACAGAGTTGTGTTCCTCAGAGGGCATAGCCTGCTCTGTTTCTCGTGGCCATACAAGAAAGGAAAGGTGCTTTGTCATCCTGGTTCCCTCCCAGTGCATCCGTGTAAGAGTGAGGAATAATGTGGCTTTAGGCAAAACTGTCTTGATGGTGTTTTTTTTATTTTCGGAACTTGCTGGTTATAAAAAACTCTTTGTATATGTTAATCTATTGGAATACATTATTTTTCTTCAACAGTAGGAATATTTTTTAACTACAGGGCTAGAAGACATCTTTTTTTCTTAGTTAAATGGTCACAATCCATTAAAATTCACTTAGATCCTTACATTAGGCATTATATTTTTTGTAGTCTGTATCTCATTTATTTAGAGACAATGATACGTAAAAGAGCTTGGGAATTATTTTGGATAATCATCTTAGCATGAACTATCAGTTCAAGGCAATTGGAATAGTGTCCTGGGTTTTACTATTAGTAGATATATCACATGCAAGTAGAGAGGCTATTTTGCTCTTGCACATGACACTGGTGAAACCACGTAATATATGAAGTTCAGTTTTTACGTCTGTGTGTCAGATGATGTGTGGAAATACTGAGGAGCTTGAAGGGGCATGAAAAATGACACAGACGGAAGGCACCTTACCATAAAAGTTTATGGTGCCTAACTAAATTTTTGGAAGAGAATTATGTATGATGGCTTAATCACTTGGTGTAGGAAGGCATGCACAGAATTAGCTAACTCTGTCAGGTGTGTTACTCTGATAAATGAGGACATTACAGCACCCTCCTTTATCACTTGATGACATGTAAGTTGACTTTCAAAATTAATGCTTACAACTGCAAGCAAAGCTGTAATTAATAAAGTAGCTATCTTAGAATGGTGATAATGCCTAATGCTGTCCTCAGCCATCAAATGGATCAGCTTTTTTTCAGAAAGATTTGCAGCAGTGCAGTTTGCAGGAGAAGCTTTGTATCCTACGATATGACTGTTTTGACAAAACATTTGAAGTTGTGAGGTTTGTTGCTAGAATCTTGTGAAACTCTGGAAGTCCACCTGTTAAGATCCTTTTTCCCAGGTCTTTGGGGAAATAGATTATCAACACCTTCATAATGATTGCCAGTGTCTTGCAGTTACGACCTTTGGGTGGGTGTATATAGAGGAAGACGTTCCTCTCTCTTTTGTTCCCACTGCAAGACTGGTCAAATGTGTTATGAAGTGTTTGTAATTTATTGAATCACCTGAGATTGGCCTCATCAAGAATGAGGACAGAAAATAATGTGGAAGAATAATATGAATACTTGTAAAATAAGTCTTATTTGGCTCCTTGCTTGATAAGCTTTGCAAAAGCACTGAAGACATCTGAGTGCCTAATTTTTCATTCTGTCCCCTGCCTGATTGTCCTCCTTATTCTTTGCTCCGTGATTTGAAATTGTTTGTTTTCTTCTGTACTACTTAAATATTGTAAGAAATTACCAGTGCATAAGGGAGCTTAGGGCAGATAAGCCGTTTGGGCTTCCTGCCCTCCCTGTCTGAAATCTACCTATTGCTGTGTAATGGGCTGTTATTAGAAGAAATGATGCTGACCTTCCTCTCTCTCATTGGTTTCTTCAGAAAGTCATCTAACAATATGTTTTTTTTTTTAAATTTAGTTACAGATAAGCACCAATTCAAACCTGAACACATGCTGTACAGATTCCGATACGATGATGGAACATACTACCCCAGAAATGAGATGCAGGATGTGATCTCCAAGGTACAGAATAAAATAGTTGCTATTATTAGGAAGAACACATCAGAAACTGAGATTCTGCTTGAAAAGCATGTAAGATATGCTGGGATAAACAACATCCCCTCACAATTGCCACTCTATATTTATGTGAATCAAATTCAGCCTTCCATTTGTAAGCTTTTGGCTAGTTGTTACACATTTTAAATACAAAATGAAAGTCTACTATTATGTAGTTATAATTGCTGTCAAATAGTTTCATATGCAGGATGCATTGCCTGTGTTTCTAGGTGATCCTGAAGCTGAGGTTCAGTCTGTTGTATTTTTCAGTCCCTTTTCATAGATATGAAGATATATGTAGGAAGCTGTTTTTAAATTTCTCTGAAATCTGAGTGTCCTTCATTAGTGCCCTAACAAGGCAGTAAATCTATAGTCACATAGATGTTTAAACATAATGGGTAGTACTACCCATCTGTGGTACTGAGAATAATGAAAAGATTGATCCAAGTTGACTTTAAATTCATTAATATTCAAATTTGTCGTGATTTTGAGTCAGTAGAAAATGTCTGCATTTGGGTATTACACTGCAGTATAATTTAGTTTTTTACTCCACATGTTAATGTAAGGTGCATCTAGAGGAATCTACAATACTGAACTCCCAGGCAGAGCAAAGTAGGATGGAATCTAATTTGAAACAATTTTTAATCATTATACATTGTTCTTCATGCATATTGTAAACATAATTGGGTTTTGATGTTTGCTAAGTAATACTAATGTGTTTTCTTTTTTAAATACAATATTCCGATGGTAGTTTCTTAAACTAATCCAGATGTATAATTTATTTGTTTTTTAACAAAAAAACATTTCTATTCTCTGAATCTTTTTGCATTTTTAAAATTGATTAGTTATAATTCTAATTTGTAAACAAAGTATTGATGCATATAATGAAATGCAGGGTTTTTACGTTAATTACCCAGTTGTGTGTAGAATAGCAACCACTATTAGGGACAACCTTAATACATGAAAACATTACTTTATTTTTTGTGTGCTTGTCTTTCAAAGTATTTCAAACTTTCAGAATTTTTTAATGCTACCTTAAAGCTAATCCTTTTTGCGTATGTCTCAGTTAGCTTAGGTTACACTGGAAATGTTTTCATTCTCATGATTTATTCATCAATATTGTTATCTGGAAACATTGTTTGGGCACATGAAAATACATAGAAATTTGAACAGATCTTTTTACTATGTAAATGAAATCCACTGAGAACATACAGTCTTCCTTACTGCGTCCCTGCCTCTTGTCTGTGATGTGAATGTGTGGTTAACTCACCACCTCTCTCTCTTTAACAGGGTGTACGACTGTACTGTCGCCTTCACAGTCTCTTTACCCCAGTAATTAGGTGAGTCCAATTGGGAAATCCTGAGGGAGTCGTTTGGAAGAAGTACATGATCTGAAGATGCTGTGTTTGAATGTAGGAACCTAACCCATCCTTTCAAGACTGGTTTTTTGAGAGTAATCAGACAAGATTGAAAGGCTATCAAGACAAAAAGCATAACTGAACCACTAAATGGCTGCCAACTCTGTTCAATATAACTTTTTTAATGGACTTCTAGAGGTCCTAGGTCCTGATGGATATGCTTATATGCTTACTCTATATATTAGTGCACTCCTTTACTAACACACCATTACCTCGTTTGAAGAGTCCCAGCTGTAACAACACACCTGCCTTTATGCTCCAGTGACAAAATCATCCAAATAAGATGTGATCAACCTCCTCCTTTCTGTCTGCAAGAAAGACTTAATTTGCTCTCTTTTTTCCTCCAGAGAAAACTTCTTAACCATTATTAAGTGCTCAATTCATGCTTGCAGTAACTTGTTTATAAACTAAAAGTATTTTTCTCTTTCTTCTGAGCTTTTGTTTGATTTTTAAAATTTGTTTTGTGTTATTTTGAACAGGGATAAAGACTATCACTTGAGAACCTACAAATCTGTGGTTATGGCTAACAAATTCATAGATTGGTTGATTGCCCAGGCAAGTAGATACCTTTGGATTTATGTATGTTTTGCATTTAAATTCTAATTTGAAAGCTAGTGATATATCAAGAAGAGCAACATGCAAACACTTTGTGTAGGGGTTATTAGAACAGTGTGTGTAAGCGTAAGCCTCTTAAACTAGTAAAGTAACAGAAATCACCTGTCATCAGCTGTGCTGTTCATCCTGTTGTGCTTATCTTCCTTATTTGAAATTGAATTGAAATGTTTTGATGGCATTTAGCTTTGTGATTCACCATCAACACTGTCCATGGCTTAAAATGAAATAAAATGAGAAACTCTAAATTACTAACTAGATGAGCAAAAGTCAGTACCAATTTGCTGCCACCAATTCTGTTTCATTTTAAATGAACGAGAAGAAACAACATGGTATCCTGTTCACTCTGTCAACATGCGCTAGTTTCATAAAATAAAAGTTTAAAACTTCGATGCTTATAGATTCTATTATGTTCTATTTTTATGGAGAACATAGTCTTTCTAAAGTCTTTTCCTATTTATTTGTAATTATAAAGAGTTATAGCATATAAATGTCCCTTCCAATGCAAGCTACTCTCTGATTCTATGATAAACATGTATTTACTGATTTATATATACATATACTAGAAATGCATTCATAAAGGTGGTGGTGGTAAATGTAATCTACAGCAATTGCCATCCCTGTGAGATTACACCATTGTACACAGTTTCCATTTAGCTAATATATTAAAATATATTTTTAAAATGTACTGTGTTTTAACAGGGGGATTGCCGGACGAGGGAGGAAGCTATGATATTTGGTGTAGCTCTTTGTGATAATGGGTTTATGCACCATGGTAAGTAAATACATTCTATACAAGCTATGCTTACTTTCTCTTTCATGTTATCTGCACAGTTGGAAGGTGATGCAGGGGCTGATAAAGATATTACAGAACAGATGGAAAGTTCTTCTATTGTATCACTAAAGAGACTGATGCTACAACCTTCGAGGAAAAAAGTAGCTATTGTATACTCTGAAAATTATATCCAATTTTATAGCACATGCTGAGGAATTCATCCTCTACAGGATTTAGTGGGGGCAGTTTTATTAGTCACTTTGCAAGAAACGTCTTAAGAAAGTAATATATGTTGGCACTGATGAGACAATAAAAAATTATGCAGGAAAGAAATGTGAGATTTAAGGGGGCATGAATAAAGTATGGAGGAGTGTGACTTCAAAAAAGTGAAGTGGTGACAATGGGAGAAAGTGGATTGGAGAAAAATGAGAAAATAATAAGGACAGCAAAGAACAAAGAAGGGAGAGGAGACCAGAGATATGTGCAGCACCAAAAATAAGGTGAATGAGGTCCCATTTAATACCGTCAGAGGGAAGATTTCAGTGAAAGGATTGAAGTAGTAGGTCATTTACTGAAATGAAAAGAGGAAGAAATTTTTTTTTTATCAGCCGGTTTAGACAATGGGTGAGAAAATTCTCTCTGGTATTGTTAATTCTTTTTCCTTTGACTTTTGAACACAAAAACTGCATCCATTGGCTCTTCTGCTTGCTTCCTCATCCCCATCAAACCTATTTCTAATTCTGAACCCGGCATGCTTTACCATCTGGAGAATGCCAGAACTTGATGGTGAGCATCTTCAGCAGCTGTCCAGCAGAACTTTCCAAAATCATGTTTTAAAATCCCTTTTAGGAAGAAACCTTGTGCTTGGTATTTTCACTAAAATCATTTTAGGCTACTATATCTTTCTCAAATGGATGGAATCCAAATGTTGTAGTTGAAAAATGAGCTTAGTGATACCTATCCCTCTATAATAGATCCAAATAACAATTGTTGTGTATGTTAAAAAAGATTTCCCTAGATTCACACACACAAAAATATTTTGCTAGCATTCAATGTGTGTATGCTAGTTCAGTATTTTATGGTTCATGAAAGACATGATATTCAGAAGTTCAAAAGAAAATAAAGATTAATATGTGTGGGTTTCTGTCATACAGTGTTAGAGAAAAGTGAATTTAAAGATGAACCACTGCTGTTCCGTTTTTATGCGGATGAAGAAATGGAAGGATCAAATATGAAGCACAGACTAATGAAACATGATCTGAAAGTAGTGGAAAATGTCATCGCCAAGTCATTACTGGTGAGTGAAACACCATTATTGTGTGCTTTGATGAGTAAAAAAATTGTTCCTAGTGACAATATATTAGGACAGTTTATTGTTATTTAATGAAGATATACTTCAGTTTTTATTAATGCCTTCCTGAAAAATATTTTTTAAATTTTATTTTACAGATTAAATCTAATGAAGGAACCTATGGTTTTGGTTTAGAAGATAAAAATAAGGTGCCGATTATTAAAGTGGTGGAGAAAGGATCAAATGCTGAGGTATCGAATATTATAAATTATCTTCCCTGTTTTATTTACTTGCTCACAGGTGTAGGTTTTGTACATAATTTAGGAAAGTCTATAGTAGTAGAAGGTGACAGTGAACACTTACCAAGAAAGCTGTGCCTATGAATCTTTTTCCCTTTTATCCTTTTTTTTTTGTTTGGTTGGTTGGGGGTTTTTTGGTTTGTTTGTTTGTTTTGTCTTGTTTGGATTTTTTGGGGTTTTTTTTTTGTTTAAAATATTGTTTTTACCATTATCTAACACTTATTTTCTGCTCAGCCAAATTGTCATATTAAGTGATGATATAAAATTTGTCATTTTATTTTTATGCATTTTATAATATTCCAGTAATGACATTAATCATGATTGGAATGAACATGATTGGTAGAATATGAAATGGGTGTAGAGCTAGTCTGTGAGTTGCATTTGATATATTTCATAGTAAAGGATGTATCAAGCTTTAGATAAAGTCTGGAATTTGAGAATCTGAATGAATAAGTTACAGCCTTCCTGTTTGGTAGTATTGCTTTAGATTTTCTTTGTGTTAATTTGTATTCTACTGAGCAGCATGGGAGTCTCTATATATGTAAAGATAGAGTACAAGGCTCTTTCATGGGAGAAAAAACTTGGACTTAGATTTCAAGGCTTTCTAAATCTCATGGTGGAGTACAAATTTAAATTATAAATAGACACAGAAAATGAATAATATAATAGAGCCACAGAGCTAAATAGGGTGATTTCTAGCAGTCCGGTTCTGCCATGATCTCAGATGGCACTAAGGCTTTGTCCATGCCCTGAGGCACTCTTTGTACTCTTGTAGTTCAGCTGTTAGGGTGCCTTTCTTGCTAGACCAAAGTTTAAAAACTCTTTCATTTTGGAACTTAACAAATGTTCACTTACTAAAATATTAATCATGTCTTTCTTTATGAAAAGATGCTTTAGTTCCTTTGGAAAATGGTGTATGAACAAATTATGTACTGTCAGAAAATAAAAGGCTCAATCAAAGCTGTTAAGTACTAAAAAATTAACTGATATTGTAATACTGTCACAAAATCTTGATGAAGACTAGGTCTTGTATTTAGCTCTCTTCAGAATGAGTGTTTACCCTTCATATGAATTTAACCAGTTTTAGAACCATTTTGTGGTATAAGTCCCTTTTGTGTGGTTTGTGAAGGAGTCATAAAGAATGTAAAGAAAATGTGAACATCATTTTTTCTATTGGGGTTGCATGCCAGCAGAAGAAAACATAATTTCAGTGTTTATAAAAAGCAAACATATACACAACTGTTGTTATTTTCTAGATGGCAGGCTTGGAAGTTGGGAAGAAAATCTTTGCCATTAACGGTGACCTGGTCTTTCTGCGGCCCTTCAGTGAAGTGGATTGCTTTCTGAAAGCCTGTTTAAACAGCAGAAAGCCCCTGCGGGTTCTTGTGAGCACTAAACCTCGGGAGTAAGTTGTCATTCCTTGGGGGAAATTTTACAAACAACAGTTGAAGTGAATTTTAAGACCAGTGGAACTCCAGACAGTACTACTGTAAAGTTATTTTAAGTGCTGTATCTGATCTGACTTTGCAAAGTCGAGCAATTTGAATTGCCCTGATTTTGTTTTATTATATTTGTGAGTCAGCAAAAGAATCATGAGTACTTTAGATCTTCAGCTCTGCAGCTTTAAATACATGCAGGTACTGCAAGTTAAAATGAAATTTCCTTGATTATATGGACAGTTTTGATCACTTATCTCTTGCTGTGCGTATTAAATTCCTGTGTCTGGGGATTAGTTGCTGGTTTGGCATAGTCAGACTCTGTGGTCTCATGGGCCCCTTCAGCTTGTGTGTTGGTTGTGTAAACAGCAGGAGGAAATAAACAGCTCCTCATCTTTGTGTAACAGATGCATTTCTGTACACAGTTTTGACCATCCCTACCTAAAGACAAGTTTCGTTATGTAAAAGAAATGCAAAGTGAGGCCTAATGGGTGGGTTCAGTAAATACGTAAATGAGCAAAAGTATATTGGTAAAGTTAATGCAGTTTTTGCTAGGTTATACATAACAAAGAAGAAGGAGACTAAGAAAAACTTGTCAGGAGTAATTTTGATTAAAAGTTGCAGAATAAAGAGGTGCCATCCTCTGTTACCATATAGCATACACAGAGTGCCTTGCTCAGAAATGGCTCTGGTTAAGTGGTAGATTGAAGATCTGTTTCTCCTCTTAATAAGCAAAGGTGTCTTGAGAAGTAAAATGGCACCCACAACAGGCAAAAGAGGAAAGAAATAAATAGGGCATAAAGATGCTTATCTTGACTGATACTCCAACACCTGCTCCCACCCCCAAGCAAACAAAAATAACAATTAAAAAATCCTTCAGACCACAGGGTTTTAGAAAGCATAAAAGGTGTATCTTGGCCTTTCTTTAATACAAATCTTGGTTTAATTTCTGACTCAACTTATGGGTGAATTTCAAGATTGAGAGAGATGATCTAGTGAATGAAGAGGTCACAGGAGTCAAATTTGTTTCTCAGTGTTCCGTGCTTTTTGTCAGGAGCTGCTGCTAGCACAACTGAGTTGACAGAAGACAATTCTCTCCTGAATTCTTAGCCTAAGCTGCCAGTGATGGTCTTTCATTGTTCATTAGCACGTTCTCAAAGCAGTTTCAGAATGCAACCATATAGATGGTATCAGTAGTTAATATATGAGTACATTAAATTATGTTATACTTACAAAAATATTTCAAGTAAAAATTTATTAATATCAATATATTATTATATTTTAAAAGAATTATAGACTTCAGTGAATTTTGGATCTCACCTCTGATGATAATCATCTCCAAATGCTTACCATTGTGTATACTAGAAAAAAAAAAGTGCAAGAAATGATGCAATTCTGTTACTCAAAACTGTGTGTAAATCAGTTTGTTATAGTTCAAATGTATTTTAAAATCACTTTCCAGCATCAATTTGAATTTGTTTGCTTTTGCAATGGGAAATGGAGCTCAGGGCAAAGATCCCTGAAATAATAACAAAACTGGCTCTGCATGGAAAGGCTGCAAAGTTAAATCAGTGTACTGTTATGCATGACCTAACTAGCTCTGATAAGGGCTAATGCAGCTGTGTTGCTCTTTGTAGACCCTGAGCTGATATCACGAGGGTATGCTAGCTTACTTTGGGCAAGCTCAGCGCTTAATTTTAAGGAGCAGATGTGAATTTTGATTCTCAGAATTGTTGGTTTTTTTTGGTTAGGTTTGTCATTAGGTTTATTAGTCTTGTTCTTAGACCAAGCAGGAGCGCACCACAATGTGCTTACAAGTCATACAAACAGCAGTAGATGATTCTTGCTTTACAAAACTCAGTACTCTCTGTAGCTGCGCAGAAAAACTGCAACAAAACGTTATTTCAAGAAAACTCAGCAAGGAGAGGCGCAGGTTGCTGGGAGTGCCTGATGCCTCTTTGCGAGGCTGGGGATGGCAAAGTGTTGCAGAGGGCAGATGGTGGGTGCCGCAGCCTTCCAGAAGCGTCTGCAGTATGGAGCCGATTGGCAAGGCCACTACACACTCACACACGCAACCGCACACACCGGACAGCTTAATAAATGAGTCGATGGCAAGGGGGCAGGAAGGGTCTTCATCTAGAGTTCCATAGGAGAAATTTATTCCAGCTACACACGTGAAGGAGCCTGGGGATGGAGACAAGAGAGCGAGAGCAAGGGAGGGTCTAAGTTTATATATGGGGCTGGTAGGAGCAGAGAGAATCTGAGGGCACGGGGGCGGTCCAAAGGGAAACTCTGGGGGAGTGGTGAGGGCAAGGGCTAATGGGAGGAACGGGGAAGGGAGAACCTTCTAGATAAGGTAAAAGGGGGAGGGCCAAA